>JAQIWA010003023.1:0-11493 GCA_034693305.1 Eueremaeus valkanovi | reverse complement strand
GAATAAAGAATACAAAGAAGTGTTGAATGAATCAAATGAATTGAATTTCAGTAATATTTGTGTCAAAACTGAAACAAAATGTAAACCAAATACTGATTGCGATAATAGTGTCGACTCTTATGGAGCTATCGATGAAAAAGACAGTAATTTCGGGGAAAATAACGAAATATTTGACGAATCGGACGAAGAAAGTGATGAACGGATTGAAAGTAAAAGTTATTCAAAATTAAAATCCAAACAATTTATCTGTGATTTCATCGGTTGTGGGAAAGGATTGAAAAGTAGAGACAGTTTTCTGAACCATAAAAGACTTCACACTTCGGACGACAAGCCCTACGTCTGTGACTTCGATGGCTGTGAATACAAGACTGGAATCAAAACTCTATTCATTAATCACAAGAATATTATCCATAAATACGACCAAAGATTTGAATGTAATTACGATTTGTGCGGAAAGTCATTCAAATCTAAGCCTGGATTAAAAAAACATATAAAATATATTCACCAGAAGATGGAAATGAGGTATAAATGCGATTACAGTGGGTGTGGATTACAGACCACAGAACGGGACATATATGTGGGTCATATGAATCGACACAAAGGCCTCAAACCATTTGAATGCAGTTCTTGTGATAAAAGTTATTTTTCTATGCCTTCACTCAAAAAACACGTAAAATCGATGCACACATCATCTGATGACAGTCTACATGTCTGTCAACACCCCGGGTGTGATAAGAATTTTAAGAGCCGTCGAAAAATGTTGAGCCATACCTATGCTGTCCACACAAATAGCAGGAAATCCAAAGAAAAGCGTTTTGTTTGCGATCATCCGAACTGTGAGTTCAGGACTCAGACTAAGAGTGGTCTGACTGTACATCAAATATCGCATTCAACTGCCCGGCCCTTCCAGTGCACAGTCGAAGGATGCGATAAGCGATTCAAATCGAAAAGCACCCTGGCCATTCATCTCAGTTGCTATCACAGCAGTGAACTCCGATTCAAGTGTTCAGTCGAGGGATGCGAACAGACATACAAATCGAATTCAGCGCTCAAACAACATTTGATTCGGGATCATACGGACCAACGGGTGTCTTGCGATTGGCCCGGATGTGAATACAGCTCCAAATTAGAGCGCAATTTAAAGAAACATAAATTAGTTCACAAATCAGTTTTGGATTTCATCTGCGATTGGCCTCAATGTGGGAAAGGGTTTAAATCTAAACCATATTTGAGAGATCACATGAGAATACACACCAATGATAAGCGTTTTGCGTGTCTTTGGCCGGGATGTCAGTACAGGTGCACTGATTCGGGGAATTTGATAAAACACAAAAGGATTCACGAAAAGAAATGGGTGCAGAGGACAGGCTATTCATAGATGCGCTGTATTTGTATGCAATACTAATTTCTTTTTAATATCAAGTATGATACGGTTGACCCTGGTAGTTTAGGAAGTTTTGGCAATCGATTCTTTCCAACCAATAACATCTGACTCATTGATACGGACCCTGGTCCATATTAAGATGTAGGACAGCGTTATGTCCCATTGACTTAGCCTGGGTAAATAGCTATTTTCAGGGTAACAAAAAAGTGGAATTCAATACTAAATGAACAAATTCTGTTAACTTTGTCGGTCTGGCCATCCCTGCACTAGTCATGTATTGCATAAATTGAAATAAAATACCGGTAATTGGAAACAATTACTCGGATCATATATTGATTGTAGCAAGGCCAGTTCAATGTATCACTTGATTACCTGTACCACTAATAAAAAACGAGTTTATTATCAATAAAACTTATGCTCTTCTACTCTGAATGTCGTATAACTGAATTCAATTCGTTTGCTCTAAAAAACTAATGATTTATTCCAAAGGAAATCATTTAAAACTTATAAATATTTTTAGACATTTTTCGTAATGTTTTGCAAATATTTAGAGTATTTACTAATAATTATTTTAGTCCTCAAATAACTTCTTTGGCAATGAATTGATACTGAAGTTAGGAATCAAAACATTATTTGAAGAAAATGTCGATTTCGAGTGAAGATCAGTTGAATGCAATAGACTATTGTGTCTTCGCTATAATGCTCTCCATTTCCGGTAATACTATTGATTTGAATGCAAATAATTAATAACCGATTCCTTTAATGTCGGTTTGAATGTCGTATACTTTTGATAGCACTGATAGGCATATATTACAAACTGAGCGGAGGTCGACAGCAAACTACAGGAGAATACTTGTTGGCCGACAGACAGATGTCTGTAATTCCGGTCGCCTTCTCATTGATGGCAAGCTTTTTGTCTGCAATCTCTTTGCTTGGAGTGACTGCAGAGACCTACCAGTTTGGGACCCAATACATGGCCATAAACCTATCATACCTGTTGGGGACACCCATAGCCGCCTACGTATTTTTGCCCGTTTTCTTCAAATTAAAAGTCATCTCAATATATGAGGTCTTTATTTGTCTGAAGTTTTTCTTTAATTTTTACTAAACTTTAAATAATTTCTAAAACTCTTCAGTATTTGGAACAACGATTCGACCGAAGAGTACGAATGACAGCCTCTTTGGTATTCAGTGTTCAAATGATAGTCTATATGGCGATCGTATTATACGCTCCGGCTTTGGCTCTGAACGCCGTCACAGGTCTGTCCAAATGGACGTCAATCCTGTCGGTAGGTCTGGTCTGTACCCTCTATTGCACGATAGGAGGCATCAAAGCTGTCATTTGGACGGATGTGTTCCAGTCGTGTCTGATGTTCATCGCAATGATTGTTATCATAATTAAGGGCACTATTGATGTCGGAGGTGTGCAAGAGGTCTGGAATAGAGCTCTGATCACTGATAGACTCCAATTATTTGAGTATATTATCCACAAATTGGATATAAAACCATATTTTCAATTGTCTCATATCTGATACCAGTTTAGACCCGAATCCGATGAAAAGGCACACATTCTGGTCGCTAACAATCGGCGGAGTCTTTATCTATGTCTCACTCTATGGCGTCAATCAAACCCAAGTGCAGCGACTGTTGACTGTGAATAGTCTGAAGAATTCACAAATGTTTGCAACAAATGATTTGTTTTGAAGAATTGAATCTAACATTGATTTGCGTCCGAACAGTTCACTCTGGATCAGTTGGCCGATTACTGCACTCCTGAGTCTATTCACAGCATTCACTGGTTTAGTCATTTTCGCCAACTTCTGGAAATGCGATCCAATCGCCAGAAAATATATCTCAAAATCAGATCAATTATTGCCTTACTATGTGATGAAGTCGTTATCCGCATATCCAGGTCTGCCCGGAATCATAATCGCCGGCATATTCAGTGGTGCGCTCTCTTCGGTCTCATCTTTTGTTAACTCTTTGGCTGCGGTTTCGTTAGAAGATTACGTAAAACCATATTTTGGGAAACGTTTGACTCAAAAGTCCGAAACATTTATTTCTAAACTATTGGCGCTTTTCTATGGCTTACTGTGCGTTGCACTGACTGTTGTGGCCGACCTGATGCCTGGCTTACTTCAGGCCGCGCTCTCTATCTTCGGTATAGTCGGCGGACCACTACTGATGCTCTTCACGTCCGGAATTTGTTGTCCGACTTGTAATTCTTGCGGCGCTTTCACGGGATTTATCACGAGTTTAACGATTGGGCTTTGGGTTGGATTCGGGAACTTATTCTTCGGTGCAATGCCTTTACCTAAGTCTCAGTCTACAGAAGAATGTCCTGATATTGCGCTCAACTCAACACATATATCAAGGTCTCCAGAATTTTCAATTTATAACCTGTCGTATATGTGGTTGGCGGCACTCACTTGGGTTATAGGACTTATTGTCGCTCTGATTGTCAGCAAAATTATTGATAATCAAAAACCTGTGAACCCATCGCTTTTGGCGCCATTTTTGCGCAAAAAGTCTAGTATTGACCAGAATTTGGACGAAGAGTCGATTAGAGATTTGAATGCAGAAGAACTGAAATTATCAGAAGTGAGTCAACTCTAACATTGAAATTCTGTATTCAAAGCATTTGCAAAACTATTGATAATTCAGTTGAATAATAACTGGGACTTAATCTCTATTTCTCATACCTCGTTAAGAATCTGATAAACTGTTTCCAAATATTAGATTCAATTAAACAAACTTTTGCTCGACTTAATCAATAGATTTTAACGAAATGCGAAAATTTAGTTAACAATACATTCAATAAAAATAAAAATGAATTATAAAAATAGCTTAAAATCCGAAACCAATAATAGATTAAGAGTTGAAACTAAACATAAGAACCAAATCGATGGAAGCACTGACAGCACAAGCCTTATGTGTCATATGTCGTGATGAAGAAGATCCACACATTTTGATCACTCCGTGTAAGTGCAAAGGTGTGACCAGGTTCTATCACTACCAATGTCTGTGCCAATGGATTATTGTGAACCGCAATACTAACTGTCCTGTTTGTCGGTATCAGTTCAGAGACCACAGGATAAGAGCGGGAACTGTCTGTCAAAACACACCCTTATTATTGCGTATATCGTCTTCACTGGTCATACTTGGCTTCAATTGCATTCTTTTGGTTTATTATGATGTAATCGCAGGTCAAATGTCAATACAAACATACCATCCATTCCTAACACTTATGTCTTCAATATTGAACTACCAATGCTTGATGTGGATCAATTTATTGAGCTTCGCACTAGTATTGGCCAGGCAACTTTGTGAATGCTATATGATCTGGAGTGGACGCAAACCGTACTTGGTCTATTTCTATTAATTCAATGGAGTAACCGAAGAACAGGGAGTTATGCACATGCAACAATTTGGCAGAAAGATTCAAATGTACAAGGGTGGAGTTCAGTTTGCAAATTGGTTGCCGACTGACCTCATCAATAGACTCATAGATTAGTGAACTGTAGTTTAGATAAAACTTTGTCGAATGAGAGGTCAATTCAATAAAAATTCAATCGAATTCAAAGAGCAAAAAACCCGAGGGTCTATTTAAAATGAAAATAAAGTCTAAGATTTATAATGGGATACAATCACAAATGAGCCAGGTCTACTTGCCTCTTGGTTAATAGGCAACGTACCAATGTACCAGGAAGGGTTTATTTCAATTTTTATTATTTCATATTCAGGTTAAGGCTATTCATGTATTCAGTGCTTATTAAAAATGATGTTATAAAAAGGTGAATGATTTGGCAATTACCCGGATTATATCGGAATTATTACATATGATATAACACATTAAATGTCATTAAAAACAATTAATTTATGGGAACTAAAAAAATAACAAAAGTTTCTCTAAAATGCTATAAAACATTTGGTCCTATTGTCAGGATTTTTATTAAAGAGTTAAACTGTGAATATGTTTATCAAATTGTTTTGGTCTTTGATTTTGATATACTTTTCAATATTAAGCGTCAAATCTAATGATGGTATTCGTCATTATAACGGGTATTCAGTGATTAGATTAATCCCTAAAACTGAAGCCCAGCTCAAATTTTTACACGATTTGGAACACATTTTAGAAGTAAGTATTGAATCGATTTTCTCATAAATAATAACAAAAATCGCGCCAAAGCTCGACTTCTGGAGACGTCCATCCTATGTCGATAGGCCGGTCGATGTAATGGTTCCGCCGCACCTGAATCGGACATTCGATAAGTATTTCAGTGAAAGAAATTTGGATAAAATCACTTTAATATATGATTTGGAAGAGTAGGTCTTTGGTATCCAATTTGATTTTGGGTTTAAAAATGCATTTCTTTTCAGAACTATACTCGAAGAGAGAGCAGTCAGACCTTCAAAGCCTTTAAAGCCTTTAAAGCCGTCAAAAGTGAACGCAACTAAAGTTGATTTGATTGAAAACTATTTCGATGACTACCAAAGACTGTCAAAGATTTTTGACTTTCTGGACACAATTCAGACCAAATATCCTGCTTTGGCTGCCGTCGAGACTATTGGCAAATCTTACAAAGGGAATGACATTCGACTGATCAGAATTGGTGAGGGTCAGGCAAACAAGATTAAGCCTATAATATTCATAGAATCGGGAATCCACGCCCGGGAGTGGATATCTCCGGCCACTACTCAATGCTTTGCACAAAATCTAGTCAAAGGATACGAAGCAAAGGATACAGACATTACATATTTGCTCAAAAAATTCGATTTCTATATTCTTCCGTCTCTTAATCCGGACGGGTATGTCATGTGGCTATAGTATTACATAAGTTATTATATTAACCCTGGTATATTTGATGCTTCAGTTACGAACACTCGCACACGAGAGATAGGATGTGGAGAAAGACGAGAAAGCCGTACGGCTTGTGCTTTGGTATTCACTCATAACATAGAAATTATTGCGAATTCAATCATTTGATTCGTTGACAATCAGGAGCCGATCCGAACCGAAACTTTGGTTATGAGTGGGGAGGAGAGGGAGCCTCAACCAACCGGTGTATGTATTGATTCATTGAATTGCAAACGTCTGAAACGAATGACACCCGAAATGAGACTATAAGTTAGTGCACAACCAATAGACAGACAATTTTCACTGATTCTACAGGTGCTGAAACATATAGAGGAACGTCTGCTTTCTCTGAACCAGAAACAAAAGCCGTTTCTGATTATGTGCTCAAAAATAAAAGTCGTATTAAAACATACTTTGCTGTTCACTCGTATGGTCAGTATTGGTTGTATCCATGGGTAAGCAAAACAATGAACGATAGGTTAAAAGAAATTTCTGATTATTTATTATGAAAATACTGTACGAAAGGGTTGGACGAGTGCTTTGACAGCGGATGATATAGATCTGGTATGTGTTGACCCTAACACAAAATATGCGAATTTAACTGATATTTGAGAACTTCAATAGAATCGATTGGGAAATATAGCTATCAGTGCTCTATCTAAGCCTTATGGCACCCAATACACGATCGGCACCTCCACTAATATTCTCTGTGAGTAATAAATGAAATTTTTTTTATTCAAATCATTACTGACTAATCAATTACCTGATGAATGCATAACAGATGCGGCCGCGGGTGGATCAGACGGTAAGGCAGGAAATGAGTAACTTATGATTAAAAGTGGATTAAACCCAATAGACTGGGCGTATGGCAGCGCTGGAGTCAAATATGCCTATACAGTAGAACTGAGAGATACGGGTAATTCTGGGTTCGTTCTGCCCAAGACTGAAATCAGACCCACGTGTGAGGAAACTACCGGCGCTTTCATTGCGTTCGCTAACGAATTGGCGAAAGAAGTTTGAAATTGAGTCGAAAAATATTTTTTCCAATGAAATGATATCTAAATAGAGAATAAAATTCTTATTTTCAGAAAATTACTATAAAATATATTCAATCAATTAATAGAAAATATTATACACTTTCAAAAAACTTCACTCATATTTGTATTATACTTAGCCCTGGACTGGACCGAGTGTTTGAAAAATCTATTCAATAAATTATTGCTTATATTTTGTGTCCAATAGTTCTATGCAATCAAAACCCACCTATACTTCAAAGCAGTGTTTGTCTAAAACCAATCCCTTGTCTCTCGCGCTACCCGTTGACTGTCAACACGTTATAACTTATAAGTTATAAGTAGAGCTGAGATTTATAAGCAAGAATACTAGTCTCGAGAGCGGTACCAACAATGAAAAAACCAGTTTTCTATTGTATCTCACGAAATATTTCAATAAATATAAGAAAATCAAATTGAAATCTATTGAAATATTTCGTGAGAAACAATTGAAAACTGACTTTTTCATTGTTGGAACCGCTCTCGAGATTAGTATTGTTACACGGAAATCTCAGGTCTAATTATCATATACAGTCTTACTGTACAGTATTTCGTATTTCTCTTTCTTTTCTCACTTTTCTCTTCTTTTGTTTATTTTATTTTAAAATTTCTTTTCTTTTCTTTCAAACTCTCGCTCACAATCACAATCACACTGACACTCACAGTTCAGTTCCGTTCAGTACAGTCTCTCAGTCTCTATAAACAATGCAATAATTCAATTCAGACGTGCAAGGGGGACGCGCGCACAGTCAAGACAGTTACTGTAAAGATTGTTTGGTTCTACAGTATTCATGACTAGGAGCAAATGAAGCAACTCATTCTGTTTCAGTACTTACTGTACTATAGTGTAGTGTAGTTCAGTAATACAGTACAAGCAATACAGTGTAGTTGTGTATACTACAGTACTACTGTCGGACCCTATCCGCTACACTAAGAATAAGAATAAGAATAAGAATATTCTCTACAGTAGTCTGTTTTGTCCAATCAATCCAATAATTATTACACTGTTTATTACACTATTGCCGATTCATTCATTCATTCATTCATTCACTCACTCACTCATTCGTCATGTCTTATTTGTAAAGCCCTTAATGTCAATTTAGCAAGGCACAAAATTATGTATTCTATTAGCTTGATAACTTTAATCCTGCACGATAATAATTTTCATTATTTATCTCAAATAAAGGGCGACTCCGGCGGACCATTAACTCGTGTCTCTGATAAGGTTCAGGTTGGTATTAGTTCGTTTGGAACCCAAATTTGTGGAAAACCACGAGTTTTTGTACGAGTTGTCAAATACCGCGATTGGATTGATATGAATAAAGTTTGATTGGATAACCCATGCAATCGGTTTAACGAATATATTATTTTAACAATAATTAATACGAATTTTTTTCTGATTTTAAATGTATTACTAATGTGTCGTTCAATGCCTATTATCTAAGACTGCTTTTGCAATATATCTATAATCACTGCAATTATTACTGCTTTTCACTTGTGTTCAGCCAATTATTATCGCAATATTTTTTTTTTGCTGAACTCAATGCTTGCTTTGGCTTAAAAGGGGAAAAATTTGTATTTGTTTTTAAATGTTTTCAATAAATGGTTTGCATTAAAGATGTGCAAGTGGGTATAAAAAATACCGCTGAGTTTTAATTGTTAATGATTATCAATGAGTTTTTGTTCCATATACATTTTTTCAAGCATTAAATTAATATTTATTAGACTCTATTATTCTCAACAAAATGTACTTGCACATTTCTCGAAGATTCCATGTCGATCCCTCTCTATGTCGACCAATTTTTGCGGTTTCTCCTTAGGTCGAGATATAGAATCTTCACTGTATATTGATTTTTGAATTTTCATCTGGACCAAATTTCAGTAAATTTAATGTCTCATAATAAGACTCGAAATTTGCCCAGGTTAGCTCTATTTAGTGGTTATTTAACAGGACTTTCCGAGTTCAAGTTGGGGAATGCGACCCAGGTTGATTCGCCTGTGCCAACAGAGAATTTAAGATTGACTTGACTCCCAACAACTGTATGGACTGAACAGCGCTGTACTGAACGGCACCCAAAGCTAACGTATTATTTTCAGGCCATTCAAGTGCTGTCGCATAAACGGTCTTATCTTTCTGTGTATACCTGTTATCGAACCATAAGTTATATATTTTAGATAAGCATTGATTGACTTATTCTCTCATTCATACCAAAATGTAATAAAAAAGATCATCCTTTGTGACTCCATAAGAAGTAAAGAATCAAAGAAGTAATCTGCCAAGCTCATTTACGTATTTTGGCTTTATTTACAGTTTGCACAATAATAGTGAATAATTCAGGCGATAATTAAATTAAATAATTTAGTTAATAGATTAAAAACTTCAATTGAGATTAAAGAAAGATCAACCAAGTTGATTACATGATTTGATGGTTATAATCTCTTTTACAAAAATTAGCTTTCATTTAACCCATATTTATTAAGTATAAAATCTGAAAGTATTATTTATCCAGACACAATTATATTACAGCTTACACTATATTGCTGATAAAGGCTGTTTCACAGTTGCATATTTGAGCCCTCGTTAAAATATAATTCATCAAGTTTAATAGGAACAATTTCATTTATAAAAATATTCTTCACGCAGCTTTAAACATTTTGAAACAGTCTAATTTATCTATATGACAGTTTGTAAAATAGTGATAATCAGTTCAGGTGACAAATATTTTTCATAAACTAGGAAAAATAGTACAGCACATTTGATCACAAAATGCCGGACAATTATTTTATAAACAATTTTGCAATAAAAAAGACTTGGCCTTTGGTACTCAATAATTATAAAAAGATATAAAATGCCAAGCTCATTTAAGTATTTTGGTTTTACTTACAGTTTCCACAAAGTTGTGTAGAATATTTGATTTTACCAGGACTTACATGAATTCGAAAAATTATTCCAGTGTACTAGCGAGGGTCTGATTAGGGCAATACAAGCTAATTTCCGGAATATTTATCTCGTTCCTTATTCAAACATCTTTCCTCCTGCATATCACTATAAATAGATCAAAGTTTGCAAGGTGCTATTTTTATAAGGTATGAACATAATAATAATGTTTGTAAGTGTTAAAATTCTTATTATGTTTGAATTCTTGAAAACTAATAGTATTCATAATCATGCTCAAAATGATTTAATTATTAAAAAAAATATTAATAATTTATACAAAAAATATTTTTTTATTTAAATAATTATAAATACAATGTTTACTAAAATTATTTTTAGTATTCAATCGCATTCGCAAACAATTGATTGCATATTAAATATAATAATGAAAACACAATTCAAATGTTGGAAAAAGCGACGAAATTTTTAAATTTTCCAAAAACTTCCTGGATAAAAGGATATATGTGTTCTTGGCTGGTGAATAAGCAAGATAAACGAATGATATATTAAACAGGTGAATTTTGCCTGGCAAGTAAATCTGACTTCATCAATATAACCAAAAAGATGATAATTTTTGTTCTAAAATTTTGATCTTGTTCATAGTTTCATCTGAACTGATTTTTTTGCAAATGTTATTCGAAATATTTAAAATGTAGTACTACTGGGCCTTTTGTATTATGATAACGGCGACCATTTACAGGCCAGACAAAATTGACCTGCTTAATTAATTGTGGGCTAAAATAATTCAATACTTAAATTGAGAATATTTTTATAAAAAATACAATGAATAGAAGAAAATTATTTTAAAATTTCGAAATTAATGAATAATATTTACAATTAAAAAGACTAACAATATCATTATAAACTAGAATCAATTTCATGGAAATAGTTATGTTTTAATCTTGTTAATTTCAGTTGAGGTGCCATTTTCTTAGAACTGTAACGCCGAACAGAAATGCTATCTTTGATCGATGTGAACGTCTGTATACTTCTTGTAATCCATTGATAGTATTCTTCCGATAATTGTCTTTAATATTCATAATTTGTATTAATTATTTTGACAATAATTTTCATAAAAGACTTTTAAATAAATATTTTATTGTAATTCATAGAAATAAAGAAATATATTGGAAAATATGGTTCGGTTTGAAGAACAGGTGGTTTTATTGCAGAATTAATAGATTAATAATATATTTAATATTATATTACATTAAGAATATGCTCACAAAGTGTGGGTTAATTAATAGTGAGAACTACTGCTATA
>JAQIWA010003022.1:0-11494 GCA_034693305.1 Eueremaeus valkanovi | reverse complement strand
CTATTTCGGGACTTCGGGCACACATTATGACGGATACTGTGTTAGAGACGGGTTGTATACGAATCTACCCCTAAATAAATGTGTTCGTCGGCAGTGGTATCACAATAGACTGTCGCCCTGGGAGTCACCAGAGATGGTAACATCTCTTGCGCAAACATCTCGTTTCAATTATGCAGTCTTAGGACTACTGTTCCTTAGCTATGATTTTTTGGCTCATCTGAGTGTTGGTGGATATGCGGGCGACATGAGTGTCCCGGGTGCACCTTATGAGTCAGTTCTAATTAACTAATCAATTAAGAATCAAAAACTGTATCTTAACTTAAGTATCATTTTATTTTTCTCCTACCAGTGCTCTATTCTATCTGTCGCACAATTATGACCTGGAAATATTTGGAGCCAAATACCAGTTATCAAAGAACGAATATCTGACTCCTCTTACGTATAGCGACTTCATACGAATCGACCAGGAAACTGGCCATGTGTTCAGATCTAATTTGTATGACCCACTTACTTATTTTGTCAATACGACTCTCGCCGATGCGTTTCACTTAGGCTTCGGTGAACACTGTTATCTTTCGGATCAGGTCATAGAAGACATAAATAATGTGATTAACAAGAAATCGGTTCCAATTCCTGCTGCCGTCAAAAGACTACCGAAATTCATACAAAAGATATTTTTCCCGAAATTCTATTCAGGAAACTATTCAGTGTTTGACTACTTGCTCGCAGATGTGGGCGAATGTAATACTGAGTGCAAACCAATGCCTAAATTCCAGAGCTATACGACCACAGAGAACGGCAAACGACTACTGAAGAGATATGAATACGATGAATATGTAGACGAAAAGCCATTACTACTGATAGCGCAGTCATATTTTCAATTGCTTTTGAAATTACTGCTTAAATCTGATTACTGTTCGCCTTATGTTCCATAAAATACTAGTCATTGTTACAAAATATTTATAAAAAGTCAAACAAATTGTAATGAATAGAAAATAAATTATCAAGACAAGTGTTATCCTGATCAATTTAAAGTGTTGTCTATTATCATACGATATATTATATAAAATTCATTCAATTTTATTCAAACCCTTTATTTATATTTAAATCTGTTCTACGACAATATTGAGTTCATCTTGGCAATTAAGCAAAATGGAAACAGATTGAAACGCTTTTAATTCTTAAGAACTTTTCAGGAAATAATAAATTTAGCAAGTGCAAATTGAGGTCAGGCACATAATTGTGCTGAATTCTAATGAAGAAAATTTTAAACTAATTTCGATAAATATTTTTAAATTTATAAATCGAGTAAATTATTGAACTCAACAATAAAAGCTAACAATGTTGAGAGCGAAGTGTATTTTACTACTACTTTATGCTATTATCACTTTCTTGAATAGAACACAAGGCAGTCCAGGTATTGTATTAAGCTTGGCCAATTGGTTGGAATGCTTTCAATTTTCATGATATTTCAGTTCGCAGTCAACCAAATCGAGTCGATCACAAGGCGGAATCGCACCACAAGCTCTACACGAGTTTTCACATCTGTGGTTGATGTTTGAATGGCCTTTATAACACTTTTTACAGTAGAGTGTTGTCTTCAAGTATTGATTCATCTTTTTGATGAAATTATAGTGGCCAGCCTTCACCTCATCTGTCAACTCGATGTGTATTTGTTTGTCGTGGTATTCACCGACAAATATTCTATTGTTGGTGTCCTTTGAATTGATCACAATGAGTTGATAGCCTTTGGTCGATAGATAGGTTTGCATTTTATCGTAATTAGTCAATGATAAAGGGCTTCGGACATCAATTCCTGCACATTGGGCTAGTTGCAGAGCCCCTTTTCTTTGATGTTCATCACTATAGCTACCCTTCACTATCACTTTATTCCATTGGTTTTCAATCTGTCTGTGTTGGTCGAGGACGAATCCATCGGCATCCATACCGAGCTCATGATAACGGATACCGACCAAATACTCTATAGCCACAACTTTTATCTAATAAAGTAAAAATATCATTAAAGTTTATATAAAAATTAATAAGCATTTGATATATTACCATAGTTTTTGATCGGAATCACACATTTCTTATCCTTCGATGACTTGTATGAATCGCGAGGTGCATTGGTATTCTTATGTCTACCAGCACCACCCATACCAGATGGAGGTTTGGTGACATAAACATCGAGTTGAAGTTCGCCGCGGAAGAATATTTCGATATTTGACTGTGCGTATTGATTAATTTTCGCCATAAATTTCTTTTTATTGAATTGGGCTATTGGTTTTGATTCTGTAAATAAAAAACAATTAATATTTTAGTTTAAAGAATAAATATATATATTTACTTACTAATAAACATATCGAACGTCTTTCGGTCGTATTTTACACGTATGGCCACGGAATACCAATTTGTATTTAGAGCTTTGTCAATGACTTCTTTTACCGCTTTCTCGTAGAAGTCTTCGATTTGCGTTTCGATGTCATCCAGTTTCTGATACATTTGGCCCATATTGTGCTTCACTTTATACGTCCGGTGGAATTCTTCGCGAAAAAAGACTGGAGCTTCAACAAGCGTTGGCTGACCAATTAAGCGGTATTCAAAGCGCGGTTCTTCTGAAATATGAAAAATAAACAAATTAAATAAAATAATCATATTTGATATAAAATAAAATTATTCACCATTAGTGGTCTCTTCTTCCGGTTCACCATATCCTGTCTGCATTTCGCTCTCAGGGCAAACTGTTGGTCCATTGATGGTTGTTTCTGGATCAACGCCTTCATTATCTCCATTATATTCAGCTAAAAAAATTAAATGTGATTAATTAAAGAATTTTAAATTTATTTGTTTTCATACCATTCAATGTCTGCTCAAACGATTCGCTTTCCGTCGGTTCTTCCTCCGGACATGGTTTCGGTCCAACACATTCACTAATCCATTTGTCCAAAGTTACGTCATCCGGTTTTGACTGAACAATAGTCCAAATCTCTCGCGCCGGTGTGTCTTCGGGAAGTCGTTCCATAGCATCGAAGAACAAGGCTTGCACTGAAATGAATGATAAAAAATAAGAATGATGCAATAAAAACAAACAAATAAATATTAATGATGCAATAAATAATTATAAATTATGTAAATTATATAATTAGAAATACTTACTATCCAAACATTGTCTCTTCTTCGCTGGGGACTCGACATCTGAAATACGTTTGGCCATTATTTAGTTTATTAAAACAAATTTAAACACAATTAACACAATTTTGAAATGAATTGGACAGAGTAACGGTAAGCTATACTGTGATAATAACACTTCTGCTATAAACTACTCCTTATATATTAGTTTTGTGTGACCACGTTTCGTTCGAGTCAAACGCTTGAAGCTGATTGGTTAAAGCAGGTGTCCACGTCTAGTCCGCTTCAATTCACACTCTTTCATTGGTTACGCTATGACACCAGTTTGGGTCGTGTGCAGAAGTGATAAGCATTGCTATAAGAGTTAATCCTTTCGTTAAGCTGTCAAATTTCGGTGGAAAAGGATTAACGCTAAGTAGATAAAGGCCTGAGGCTATGCATTTCTCCGATATCAAATGCTATAGAAGGACTGATTTCATAACAGATACAAAATATAACTAAAATGGAGCCAAGTATATAAAATTAAAATAATTTATATTACAAATTAATTTCTTATTATGGATTATATACGTGAACAGCACCTCAACCGAAATAAAATTTCCCGGGGAACACGTAAGTTAATTATTAGTTATTATTATAATTTGTCTAATGAATACTTAAATTATATTAACAGCTGACTTATCGAATGGTGTTATACCGAAATAAATCGAAAAAATACTCGTCGAATTATTGCGTAATTTCAATTAAAATTGTGCAATTTATGATTTAATTCAATTATATATAAATTTAATTTATCAATTAATAATTTATCATATAAATTGTAAATATTTAATTATTCAATTAATAAAAAAAAAATTAAAAATCAAAAAATAGAAGCATTAATTACGTAATTAGGGGGCAAAGGGGACAAACAATTATTCCACGTTTCAGGTTCTTTCCAACATAAATAGTGACGTACTTTATGGGGGCGGGTAATGGGGGTTTAAAATTATGTGACGTTATATATGGGCGTAATTTATGGATGACGTCATTTATGGGGGCGGATAATGGGGTATTAAAATTATGCGACGTTATATATGGTCGTAATTTATGGATGACGTAATTTATGGGGGTAGGTAGGGCAACTATTTACTGGACGTCATTTATGGATAGACCCCAAATACTGTCGGCCAACAGTGCACTAAAGGTCATTGACCTCCAGGCTCGTCCAACAGTGCATCCATTCAAAGGTCATTGACAGACCCAAAGCCACTGCTTACTACTTATACTCGCTGGTAATAACGTTCGTGCTTGTTTGAGTAAATAATTAAATATTAAAAAAAATAACTTTTATCTCAACTGAATGAGTGATAAAAATAAATTATTCTTACTATCAATGGTCAGACAGTAAGCTCTGCCAACAAAAATATAGTTAACAACAAATAAAAAAGATTTTATCATTGCTTAAAAATATTTTAATTTATAGTCAAATTAGAAAATATTAATTAGCATTAAATGAATTCAAAGTCAAATTCACAGCAATAGTAATGAATGAAAGCTAAAAAAATTATAACTTTGAAAGCAAATCAGATCCGCACCAACTCAGCCAACACATCTGAATCCAAGGTCCGCTCGATAATCGATAAGCAAAGTTAAAGCCAAACATTTTATTTCCATTACTAATACATAACTAAATTAGGTCTTCAGATAATTACTGTATATTTTCTGCACATAAGTTAATTCACACAATTTAATGATTGATCAGTGTAACTTCCAAGTTTAAAAGTGAACAGTTTAACATTTATGGTCATCGAAGGACACACACACACGAAGCAAATAAACATAAAAAGACTGAAAACTTATTTGCACTCAATATTCTGGTCGCGCATCTGATCCACAAATATAAGCCTAAATACAATTTAAAGCTTAAAATTAAAATTAAATTCAAATAAATTTTCGGCTTATTTATGAAAATAATAGAAATTATGTTGAATTGAAAATCAAATAAACTCAATATCAGTCATAAATAACAGGTAAACAAAAAGTGCTTTTGACTCACACTATAACCTACTTAAGCATAAGGAGACATAAAATGTGTATAAAAAAGAAAAATTAATTTTTAAATACTGTATAAATACGACTGTATTAACAGTGAAAGCGGTTATGCATATCAACACATGTAATCATTACATCTAATCTGTACTACCAGTCCTACTATGACATACAATACCTGCCCACGACTTCCCCATACATTTTGGACTTCATTAAAGATTTTTATTATTCTTATTCATACTTACAATCATTCATTTGAATACCTTTCCATTCGATAGGTGTTTCCTAACCTATAATTAAAGAATAAATTAATTTTTTGATTATTTTCTTCCAATGTTTTTATGTTTTTTGTTTTCTAACAATTTTATAATGAGTTGGAAAGCAATGTAAGATTTTTTTCTTCGCTTATATACTAACAGATATTTTTTTCGCCCACTTATCCGAAAGTAATGTAAAGAATATAAATATGAAGTTATTGTGGGAATAGATGTTTGAAAAATATTATCTTCTCTTATATTTGTGAGTTTGATGTTAAGGATGAGTCCGAAGGTTTCGCTTCATTTTTATTTCTCTTAGTCTTTAGATCTTATTTAATATCTTTTTTCTTTTGCTTACTTTCCATATTCACTGCACTCGTATTGTGTAGGGTTTGGAATACAGTCAGTCAGTCTGTGCCTTAATTATTATTTTGTGTTCATTTAACTATCATTTCTATTCTTTTTTTTATGTTTAGATCACTTTTAAAATGGTATGAAATTTATTGATTTATTTTTATTATTTAAGTTTTGTTTTTATTAATATTAAAATTATAAATAAATTATATTTTTTGTTTCGTATAAATCAGTCAAATCTCTTGAAAAATATTTTGCAAAAACTGTAAATATTTGTTAAATATATTATTGTCAATAATAATTGAAAAATGTTTATTCCAATGGGTTATAATTTGTTTAATATTTTATAATTCAGTAGTCATGAAAATCCTTGATAACTAAAAATTACAAGATGGAATTTGCCATTTAAAAATAAAGGAGGGTACTTCCAGGCGAAATATATTTATTTTATAGAAAGTTATGGTAAAAAATTGATTTCGTGTCAAATACCGTAAGTTTAGTCTATTTTTGAATTTATTTTTTATAAAAGTTTACAATTAAAGTGAGTCAACAGTTTATGATTGAATATTTTTTTTAAAAATGACCCTTTATGAAAAAAATTTAAGATTTACAAATGAGTAAGTATTTTTGAAATGTGCAAGTGCCTATTTTCAAAATTTTCATTTAACTTGTTCAAATACTTAAAACGAGAAAAAATTAAACGAAAAGTTTGTGACCGATTATTCGGGACTTTATTTTAGTCTTATGTTTAAAATCATTTTTACCAAGATTACAGTTTACAATATTGATCATGCTAATTAGAGTATTCAAAAAAAACATATACTGTATAGAAAACATAGAATTAAAATATAAAATAATATTTCTTAGTTGTTTCCACCAATTGATTTAACCGGAATATAATTAAATATTATTCGATTAATATTATATATGTCTTACAGTTTTCGACGTTTATTACACTAATAAGTCTGATATCGATCGCACAGATAGTAGTGGCCGAGGACTATGTGCACTCTCCAGTACACTATCACTCGCAGACAGACTCTGGTTCTTATAATTACGGTTACGATACAGGACTGTTCGGATCCCATCAGTTTCATCAGGAACACAAAGATGTTGGCGGTCAGGTTAGGGGTCGATACGGGTATACGGATCCCAATGGCAAATTGAGACTGGTCCATTATAGCTCTGGCCCACAAGGCTTCGAAGTGGTCAGCGATACTGAGGCGGATAAGTTGAAGAAAGATAAAGGTTCTGATAAATCAATTATAACCTGTCTCATAACTTTATAAATTGCAATAGTGGCTAAAAAAGTGCAAGATCATCAACATAACCAGGGCCAATATATGATTTGTGACTTTTGTTCAATAATTATATTTAATTTTTAACTCATTTTACAGTTTATAACAAACCCTCCGATCGCTTGACCAATGACATTGATGTCTACGAAAGACCCAGAGCTTATGCCCCGAGGAGTTATAAGCCGACCTTCACCAAGGACTATTACCGAAGACTAGCGCACAGAAGAGCGCAGGCATCTGCTGCCAGAAGAGCCGTCGCCACTTCTAAGCCCTATTACCGCCAGACCTACCACAACAGTGAAAGCTCTCGACTCTATATCGCTGGCCGTGACTACGGGTCGGTTAGGGCTGAGAGTCCGCGCATTCATGTGGTTGAGAGTCCACGAGTGCACACATCCCGGAGAGTTCGTTACGAGCCTGCCGTAACTGACCATGTTCGTTCCGTTATACACACTGCTGCTGCTGTACCTATTCCAGCACCGGTAGTACTTGAATCGTCAGCACCAGTGCACATTCCAGCGCCAGTACATATTCCAGCACCAGTACATGCATCTACACCTATTCACGCACCCTCCCCTGTACATTTGCCAGCACCGGTACATATACCCGGACCACATGGCCTTCCTGTGCCTGTCGTCTACTCCGGTCGAGGCATTCTCAGTCCGTCCGCTCGCTTGAGATCACGAACTTTGAAACGCAGTCCGAATGCGGTTCGCGCCAGACGTGCGATACAATCGGGTGACTAATTAGGACTCCATATGTCGTATATCTAATTCAAAAATTTGACCTTTGCTTGAATTGTGTAAAATATTATAAATTTCTTTTATTATAATGACTGTAATTAAATGTAGAATAGAATGAATAAAATCTAATCTGTATCAAACAATTATTTTGATTCAATTCAACCAAGGATATTGTTTTTACTACAGTATTCTCCTATAATTTTGTAGACTATTTGCAAATTTCTTGCAGTTTTTTGAATTTATTTTTCAAATATTTTTAAAATTAAATTAAATTATTTCATTCAATCATTTAAACTATAATTATATTTATGTTTTCTTTAGTCCGCAAAGTATACTGGGTTCCAGAGAGGCCAGGGCAGCAGCATGCTGATGTTTATCTTTCTCATATAATTCCATGAACACTTTCTCCAATTCCTTTATGCTCAGGGAACATTTCTAAAAATATCGATTAAAGCAAAATTTGTAATAATAAGCATATTTTCAATTATTGACTACAATTATTTAAGCTTGCTCCTTAATTTTGAGTAAGCCTAAATAATTGAACCAACCTACTTCCTTTTTCATCAAATTAATAATATACAATTGAAAACAATATTTACTTTTCGGGTACAATCCTGGGTCAGAAACTTGCCGTAAACTTCCTTATAATACTGTGCATTTTGCTCTGGAGTGGGAGCAGCAGTTGTTGTGGGTTCTTCAGCTGCTGCGGGTGCGGTGACCACGACAACTTCTTGGACCACAACTACTTGCTGTTGACATGAATTTTGTTTAATAAAAATAAAAATAATAATTAGTATTAAATGAAATAATGTCTGAAATCTTAATTTGCAAAACATTTTGTTTGAAATGTTGAAAAAAAATTCAATTCATATGAAGTTAAATAAATTCGAAATACATTTGAAATTAATTAAACAAAAAAAACTAATTTTTTATTCATGAACGCGATGTCTAATCCCGTTAATTGACAATACATTGCGTGCATTCATATTCACCAATAGATATGCAATATTTGTATTCAGAATATTATTTGTTATATTTAAACAGATTTTTACAAAAATTATTGTTAAATAACTGTTATCTGATTTGTATGTTCAGGACAACAATAAGATCAGAATATATGTGCTGGGTATAATTGTCAAAATATTTTAATACTTGCCATGCTTAATTATTACTTATATTTTCAATATCAACAAGACAAGCTTTTCATAGATATAGCCTAGCATAAATAGTCAATAGTTATATGTTAACAGTGTGACTTAACACATAATGATCCCTGATCAATTGATCAGGCTAATGTAAATACAGATCAGTTTTACAATAATTTATTTTCAATTAATTAACCGGAAGTTCCGTTACATTAAGTTTACTCCATTCGATGATTTGATTGATCAGATCATTTATGCTGTCCTTATGTTCAGGCTCATCTGACACGTCACTGGAATTATCTTCTTCTCCTTCTGCTTCTTCTGACTCTGAGTCCTCTGTCGTATCACTTGTTGTTTCTATTGTTGAAATATCGTTACCTTCATCCGGGTCTATTGTAAAGATCGATTTTATAAATATCTAATCTTTTGAAATGATTGAACATTAAATTGCCTTGCTACAAATCTATATTGTTTATTGCAAATGATGATTGTTTAAAAAATTACCCTCCGTAATTGCTGATATATCATCAATATCGGTACCATTGAATAAAGGTACATTCTCAACATTATCCACATTGATAAGTGTCCAGTTGGCTTCGTTGTCCTCTGCAGTCGTTTTATTGATTCCATTGCTTACGACAGAGAGTTGTGGCGCCAATGATGTCACTGAAGAAGATTGATCAAGTTCAATTTGTCGTTTATCAAGTTCAGTTTGTGTGATAAACGGCTCATAATTTAATAAAATGTTAATCAATAGTAAACGTAAATAATTTACCTTTATGGTGAGGATAAGGCCTAGGGCCCAAATGAGAATGTAAATGGCCATATCTGCCGGGCCTTATATGTCGGTTCTGCCGAATTGATCTACTTCTAAAATTTCTACTTTTCAACCAATGCTTTCCAACCCTATTGTGTCTATACTTTCGACGATTTCTTTTTGAATGTTCGACTGATATAACAATTGATTAGAAAAAGTAAAAAAAAATATTTATCACAAATATATCGCATAAATACAAAAAAATATTTTTTAAAACTCTTACGAGAATCAGAAAACGCGATAAATATGAAAATCAAATTGATCCACATCAATATCTTTATATAATTCATTTCAATACGAATATAACATTTTACACAACTGTTCATAAAATATTGAATACAAATCAGAAGATTATTTTTTTAAACAAAGCTATAACCTAGTTCAGTTTCAATTAACAGATATAAAAGACAAATAGATACAAGTACATTTCAACAGAAGCTCATTTTATCATAAAGTTGAATTAGAGCAAGATAATTAACAACATTTCTGAAAATAACATTCATAAATAGGCAACAGCAAACATTCAAGGCAATGAATCGATCTAGATACTTTTAATCTCAACTTGTATTAGCATTTTGTAGACAATCCTATTAAACAAAATTAATTAATAATTAAAATAATAATTAAAATTCAATGACTTTTCTTACCCTTAAATCTCTAAGCGATTTGTTGGTAGTGTTCCTTATCTTTGCATTTCTTTCTTTATTTGATTCTCTTTGATAGCAATTACTTATCTTTTCAATTATCAAACAATGAGTCAAACAATTGGAATCAATTCATAAATGTCTTACTCTTGTTCTGGAATTGGGTGTACAAAGTTGGTTGAGCAAATCCGTTGGATTGCCCCGGAGACATTTTGTGTAAATCGTCCTCAACTTAGGATAAATATATTTTACAAAAAAAAATTGAAATAAACTGAATATTTTATACTTCATCTGATATCTTGTCCGAACATGAGCTGGCTACAGCAATGGCGCCCGATGTATCAGGCTTGTTTCTGCCGCAAAACTTATTAATCAACTGTCTGTTCAATAATGTTTTTTGACAACTATTTGAGTCAAATGTTAGACAAATTAAGTATAAAATTGTAATAATTTTTGCGAATATTTTCATTTCCGAGAAAGCGATCGAATACTTGATTTCATATTAATATTTTGTTTCCTTATTTTTCATATTTATATTGAATCAAAAAAAGTTTTATATCTTTTGTAATATGAAAATAATTGGAAAATTATTTTTTTGTGTATTTAAACAGAAGTGAAATCAAAATATTTTATCATTGAATAAAATAAATAGAATTATGTATTATCTGATGAAAAGAAAATATAATTCAATTCAATGCAAACTTTAGTCGAAATTATTGCTTCAAATAATATGTTTTGAAATTTGGAAAAAATAAATACAAATTATTTATAAAAGGAATTGAATTTTAAAATACTTGAAGGTGCATGGTAATTTCAAAACAAATTTATTTTAAATTGAACTTGTTTATCCAGTACTTGTTCAAAGTTAAATTGAATTTTATATAATTGGCTTGAATATAACTTTCCAAACCAGCTGTATGCTGTTTAATCTTACCTGGATTGGAAACAGGATACCATGTCTATTTAATGATAGTTCTGTTTTCACTTTTAAAATCATCTAAAGGACCATACCGTACTTCTGCGCATCTCTGGGCTATGAAGCAAATCAAAAGGTGCTCAGCGGCTTTCGATAGAGG
>JAQIWA010003021.1:0-11494 GCA_034693305.1 Eueremaeus valkanovi | reverse complement strand
TTCAATATTGTACCCCCTGTAGTTTTTCTGTGGCGCGCGATTCAGTTATTGCGCCAGACCTGACTCACTCTGTATATAAATGAGTTTAGTTTAAAGACTATGGAAAAGCCATTTAGAGAATAAAGAATATATTTTAAAGTCTTGCAAATGTTTAAACTCATCAAACTTTCTGAGCCATTAGCACAGGTACTGTATATAATGGTTCGCCAATTGGATTATTTACGTTTAGTTTAACAAATAAGTAGCTTAAATATGATGAAGCTTATATTTGAAGTAAGCACAGCTAAGAATATTTAATACTTAATTTATTTTTATATTTTTTGTATATTTAAATCCGGAATCAAATGATATTTAAAGAGAAAACCAAATTATAGTGTTTTAACTGAATTGCATAGCAATAGTGAAGAATAGCTATGAAAATAAAGTCTTCTGCTCTTTGTTCCGATCAATAGATGGCTTTTCGATTCAGTCTTCTATAATATGGTTAACTAAATGAGTTGAGCTCGGCTTCATTTATTCAAAAGGCAATTGAGTTTTCAAACACAAATAGCCCGGGGCAAGTGATATTGGATGCGCGGTGCTACAAGCTCAGATTATATTTGACAAAATTAAGAGAGTATAACAAAACTCAGTGAATATATCGTAAATATCGTGGACTAAAAGGGCTAAAGGCGTATACTGACAATCTACCTAGGTTGATCATTTCAAAACAGATTGTGCTTAGATGTTGGTGGAGTGGCATTATGACTATCACCTTGGGCAACAAAGAGAATAGTACGCTTTACCGGGGGTTCGAATCCAGTGTGTGATAGATGATGAGGGTGAGGTAATATTAATATTATAGAAAAAGCATCATGATCGTAAAAACAGCTGCATTAAACTACTGTGGTTACAATTTTGACCAGTGCTTATTGCACTGACTACACAATGCTTTCACACTAATGCTTAAAATCTGAATTAAAGTTTAAAATCTGGATTTTTAGACACAAATCAGTTGAGCTTAAGCTGGTCTACCCCTGAGAGGTGTATATTAATAACAAATAACAACTGGGGAGCTGAGAAACCCAGCATCTTACGTGGGGCGCGAACCCATGATCTCTCGTACTAGTGTAACGCGCTTTATCGACTAGCGGCTAGTGACTAGCCGATGCTCTACCCTTAATGATTATTTTTATCAGTTGGAGGCCAGGGATACATAACTTCATGTCACCCGATATACTCTGAGTTCAAACAGTTTGGAAAATATTTTTCATATAATTTACACATTTCTCACGAATTGGATATAATTTTAAAATTTTTAACTCGTTTTCAGACAAATTGCCTTAAATTAAATCATAAAATAATGATTTAATGATAAGCTCTAAATGTCTTCTCTGAGGCAAATGAAGATTATTTATTCCGAGTGAAAGTGAAGTCGTAATCATCAGCTCTAATGCTAATTATATTTAAATATTTTGTCGTACAGTCAATGGCATTCGTAGACCAAAATTCTCAGACAATTATATTTGTTTAATATGTAATTTAAATGCCATTAAATACAGCAAAGAATGTAATTTGATTTTTCAGCCTAATATACAACATGTTATCTTGATATTTATAATCAATATGTGCTGGCACTGTGTTCTACTGTAGTGTTTCAAATATAACCACTTTATAACTTCAATTGATTTAAACGTATTGTAAATTATTAATAAGAAGTTTCAGACAAATACAGGAAAATCACAAGAAATCACTGCAATTCAAAACTTGGAGTCTTATTGTGAGTGCGTTTTCGTATCAGACATATGTATAACAGAGCTTTTGCTTTGAAAGATCACACAAAACATTCGCAAAACAAGGGATAAAAACGCGTAAACAAAATGTTTATGAAAAATATGTTTCATTATTGAAAGGTAAGACTCACACCGCAAGTGTCTCGTATACTGAATCAGGCATTTGGAGATTCCTTGGGAACAAAGGGAGAGCAATGAGAATGTGTTACCATATTATGTCTGTTTGATTGTCAACCGACTCAATGGCTGAGCAATTAATAGCTATCTATTTAGTCGACTGTTTCTCTACTGCAACGAAAAGATTTGGCGGAAAAAGAAATTATATTTAAAATTAATTTCAATTATTATCCGAATTACTCGAATAGGTATAGAAATATAGAAAAGAAGATTTGAAGCCAACATTCATAGGGAGTGACAAAAAGTAAATGACATGGACTACACACTACCTTTCAAATGATTTGAACCCTTTTGCACACAATTTGCACAAAAATCCTTTTCGTCTTAAGAATCGGTCACAAAATGCAGTCAGAAATGAGAAAAAAGAAAATGATTTGAATGAATGGAAAAATATATTATTTGAGAAAATATTATTCGTTTTTTATTTATTTTTTTTCATTAAACATCTTATCATAAGTAAGAAAATGTTTTTTAATTCATTATATTCTGTTATAAATATGAATTTATTATAATTTTTTTCAACAAAAATAGTCATTAATTTTGTTGAATGAGAAGATTGATTGAGAGAAATACCGGATTCTCACGAATAGTCTCAAAGGCTTAGAACTACAAACTCTTTTGTGTTTATTTATCTTTGGTTTTGATTTTTTTCATTAATATTTTTAATATAACTGTTAAATAAAAGTCATTTTTTTCGCTATTGAATAGAGAAAGTCTGGAATTATGAGGAAATGTTTTTAGTTTTTTCTTAATTACTCATATTTTGATTAAATGTTTTTGAATTCAAAGTTATTTATCTTTATTTATGTGCAACTAATCCGAAAATAAATTACTTTCCGAAGCGCTTAACGTATGAATACTTATAACTGTTTAGTCAGTTCACTCTCAAACACATCCGTTATTAGAAAAAAATTATTTAAAAAACATATTAACTCGACTTTCTGTGAAATGGAGTATATAGTACTGTATGACATCCCCCCAATCAATTGGTTAAATCAAAGCTGAGGCATAAGGGGTTTAAATATTTAAGTTTAAATACCTGGTTAATTCAAGAGTTAACCAATAAACATCGTACTTATAAACTTCACTGTTGAAATATATTTTGTTTTTTAAATATGGCAAAATGTGTAATGTGTTTAACGATAGAACACAATTAATTTTATACATTATCATAATTTTAAGATTTAATGAGACAGATAAGTTTATTGCCAAAAAGATTTTTATTTATTTGCACTAAAATCTACTTATTTTTCGATTAATAATACATATAATAGAATATAAGTATAAGTAGATAATCGAGATTTATCCATTCATTTAAATATGATCCAGCTCAATCAATCTTCGAGTTCTTTTCTGTAAAAAGAATTGAACGGACTTTTAAAATAACTGTCACTTTTTGACAAACTGTAGTTTTCATCTAGATTGAAAATTGTTCCTCATTATATTATCTATAACTGGCTTAGAGTTGATGAATAATACAACAATTTTGATTCAATGAAAGCAAATGTATGATGTTTATTGATTTAACTGGCGAATTATTGAATTTTCATGTGTATCATATTTTATTCACTCCTCCATATGGAGAAAGTGGAGTTAATATATTATTTTTCAGACTTGTTTTTATTATATTTGATTAATGAGAAGCTCTGTTCGAATGCTTTAAAATAAAACTAAAAACTGAATAAAATTCTTGTTTCAAATGTAATCGCTTTAAAAAAAATTCTTATAATTCTGTTTAATTCGATTCAAACTAATAATAATAATAAACAAAATCTTTTCAATAATATTGTGAATGACTTACAGAAATAAACGGCCAAATGTTCTGCCGTTTCGATCAGTTTCCTGAGGACAGGTGCATCCACGTCCTCTATCTTATCCAGTGTTGGATCTTTTTGATTGATGAGCCAGTCCAATATTTTCTCAGACTTCTTCAAATCACCTGTGAATAAGATTTTTGCATAAAATTTAATTTAAATATAATTTCTATTGAGTTGTGATATGAATGGAAAGTAAGCTATGAATACCCGCATAAATAATCGGCTCATCCTCTTCGCCCTTCTTGAAGAAGACCAGTGCCGGCAACGCAAAAACACCAAACTTTTTGGCCAGTTGTGTGTCTTCTATCTTAACAAACTTAATGCCTGCGCTGTCGGCCTCGTCATCGATCTAGAGATCACATGAATATAAGTCTTGTGTCAATCGATTGGAAAGATTTGATACAAATCTTGATTTTAAGGCATAAGTAGACAACGAATGCAGTATTAGAACAGACTTTCGCTAAAATTGTTTGACTCAACCGATTATTTCCACTTAAAACTAACAAATTGCTGCAAATTCCTTCCAGTGCTAACGACCCAATGACCCAGGGCGTTTTGAGATTCTCTCTATTTATTGATAATAATCTATAAACGACTCACTCTTTCCAGTTCTTCGAGCACTTTATCACATTGTTTGCACTCGTCTTTGCTGTAGAAGAGAACCGCCAGATATATAGTGCGGCCGAGCATTCGCTCAAACATTCTTTTGTTCACTTTCTCAATGGCGTCACTCATCTCCATGTTCTCGGGTCTGGTCAGCCACTCGAGGACCTCGTCCTCATCGAACAGATCGCCATCGAATTTGATGTGTTTGCCGCGTCTGAAGAAGACGAGTCCGGGCGGCGCACGTATGCCGTACTTCTTGGCGATGAGGTTGTCGCTGATCTTGACTAGGTGCACGTCGTAGTCGCTGCAGTCATCGTCGATCTTCTCCAGGTGCTCTATGATCTCCTCGCTCTCGTCGTCGCTTTGCTTATAGAAAAAAACGGCTAAATATTCCTTCTCTGCTATCATTCGGAACAGAATGTCTCGGTTTATGTTCTCAATCGTGTCCTCCGTCTTCTGTTTGATCAGCCACTCCAACACCTCTTCCTCCTCGAGAAGGTCTCCGTCATAGATGGACGGCACCTGATTCTCGAAGTATACCAGTGCTGGCAATTGGGATATTCCTATTTCCTTCGCGTATTCGTCGTCCTCTGTCTTCACCTGAAATACAATAATTCATTCATTCGTTTCAATCCATTGAATACTTAATTATTTGTCATTCAAAAGGATTCGGATGACTAAAGAAAGTGATATTTATCAAAGTGCGGGCAAATCTGAATCTACAGTATCTATAGTTCGTGTGATTGAATCGATTGCTCACAAAATGTATTCCGTGTTTGTCTGTGTCGTCGTCTATGTTCTCCAATTCCTTAAGGATTTGATCGCATTGTTTGCAGTCGTCCTTATCGTAGAAGAAGACAGTAATGTAGTCGATGTCATTCAAGAGCACTTCCAACATATTCCTGTCCACCAGTTCAATGACGTCCTCTTTGGCCACTTTGTTGTCGATGAGCCACTTGAGGACAGTGTCCTCGTCCTTGAGGTTGCCCTCATAGAACTGGGGGAATCGGTTGCGCACATACATGAGCGTCGGGAAAGTGAGTATATTATACTCTTTGGCTATCTTTGGATTTTTCACTTTAACGAAGTCGATGTCATTCTCCTCTGCGATGTGATCGATGTTCTCGAGTTCGGCCAACACTTTATCGCATTCATTGCACTTCTCTTTCGTGAAGAGGACGGCCACGTATGCCGACGCGTCCAACATCTTGTTCAGCATCTTGTCGTTCACTTCTTCGATCTCATCCGGTTTGTCCAACGCCTCCTCCGATGTGACCCATTTCAGTATGGAATCCGCTTTCTTCAGATCCCCTTTGTATTGAACGGCCTCTCCGTTCCGGAACAGTATAAGTGCCGGGAATTTAGTTACTTTCGCCTGTTTTTTGGCAATATTGAGGTCATCGGTGGTCACCAGTAGTATTCCGTGATCGTCGGTGTCGTCATCGATGGTCTCCAAACACTTGTGCAAAATGTCGTCGCATTCCTTGCAATTGTTTGGCGCGAAGAACACCAAAACGTATTCTCTTTCGCGGATCAGGTCTTCGAGAATCTCTTCGGTCACCTCTTCGACAGTGTCTTCGGTCTTCTGTTTGATGAGCCACTGGAGCACCACTTCCTCATCGGTCAGATCGCCCTCATATACAGTCGGCAATTGGTTCTCGAAGTAGACCAGAATCGGGAGTTCGTCGTCGAGTCCGAACTCCTTGGCCACACTGTCGTCGTCTATTTTGACGAAAGGAATGTCATATTTTTCCGCGTCGTCGTCGATCTCCTCCAAGTCCTTCACAACACTTGTGCTCTTCGTTGAGTCGCTGTCGTAGAAGAGAACGGCCAACGACTCCGAGTTGTCTATAAGTGACTTAAGTGTCCGACTGTTCACGTCCTCGATCTCATCCGTTTCCTGCTGATCGATGAACCACTTCAGGACCTTTTCCTCGTCCATCATATCACCCGTGTATTGTGTCGGCACTTGGAATTTGAAGAACAGTATTGCCGGAAGTTTTTTGATGCCATACTGTTCGGCCGCTTCCTTGTCGTCGGTCTTCAGGAATACAATTCCTTTTTCATCGCATTCGTCGTCAATGTGTTCTGAAATATATTTTTTGTATAATTATAACAATTTTTTAACCAAATTAACAGAAACTGAATGACCAAAACTAATCCAGACATTTATTCTTAAACAAATAGGACCCGGGGTCGGGAAACTGACCAGAGATGATTTTCCAGTCAAAGTTCATAACTAAAAGTTAAAAATAGAAAAATCGAAGTTTTTTGTAACAAATTAAGGGATTTTGTCTCAAATTCTTTAATTGGCCCCCGATTTACATAAACAGATGCTTATCGACGACTGGACGGGTATCTAATTTTTGTGGTCATATCTGTTCCATACTTTCATTCAATACCTAATTCTTTGAGTATTTTTTCACTGTTTTTGTCTTTGGATTTGTAGAGAAGAACTGCGATATAATTGTGTTTTTCAATCAGATTGTCGAGCATTTCATGACTGACTTCTTCGATCTCATCCGCACTCATTTGGTTGACCAGCCATTCCAACACCTTTTCCTCATTCTTCAGGTCTCCCTGGTATAGACTCGGGATCTTATTCTCGAAGTAGACTAGAATTGGCATTTCATCATCGATGCCATACTCCTTGGCCACACTGTCGTCATCTATCTTCACGAATAGAATACCCTTTTCGTCGCACTCGTCGTCAATATTCTCCAGTTCTTTGAGTACTTCCAGTGATTTTGGGTCTTCTCTGTCGTCTGAATGGATGGAACGGAAGACTTAATTAGTTATAAATCTATTAATAATTATTAATTACTATAACTGACAGAAAAGGACGGCCAGAAAACTGGATGAGTCTATCATATTGTCTAAGACAACGTCAGAAACGTCTTCGATCTCATCCGAGGACTTCTGATGGATAAGCCATTCGAGCACTTCTTCTTCTTTCATCAGATCTCCTGGTTATCAGACAAATAGAATTCACAGTTGAATCGAAAGTTTATTTTTGCAGACACTCATAAGCACTGATACAAACCCTGATAAAAGTTTGGAATTTTCTTTTCAAAGTATACCAGAGTCGGCAGTTCGTGATAGTCTATACCGAACCGTTTGGATACCTCGACATCATCTGTGAATATAAGCAAACGTATGCACAGATTGTTTTCAAAAGAGTTTATTTGTTTTCTTATAAAACTATTGGAAATATTTGCTTCAAATAATTGAATTTGTATTTGAATTCGAGTAAAATAATCACAACTTTGCTATTGATTCGACAAATGTTTATATTTTTATATTTATTTAACTTTAATTGATTTGAATCCAAACAAAATCAATCAAATAATTCGCTAACTTTTCAATAATATTCCGTTTGTTTTGGTTTCAAACAAGAATTTAGAGATATTTTTGTTGAAAAATAGTAATTCTATACCTATTTTGACGAATGCGATGTCATTTTGGTCGCACTCATCGTCAATATTCTCTGTAATTATGAGAAAGGAATAGAAATAAATATATTTTTAAATAAGTTTTAATAATAATAATAGGCTTTGGTTTGAGACAAACCTAATTCGTGCAACACTTCCATACTATCCTTGTCCTCGTCATCGTCTATATGAGTGGACAAGAATAAGAACCAGAATATATGAGCACAACTAATACGGGTGCCAACCATAACATGCTTACAGCTTACAGAACAAAACTGCCAACGAATCCGATGTTTCGATAAGTGATGTCAGAATACCGGCGCTCACGTCCTCGATCTCATTCGAGTCGCCGACAAACTCATCCGGATCTTCAACTGTGTCCCTGAATTCTAGCAGCCATTCCAGCACTTTCTGCTCGTCCTCCAAGTCCTCTGAAATCAAATATTAAAAATATTTTCATTCAATTAAATAAAAGATTTTCCGAAAAGTTTTAAATTCTATTAAAAAATATATAAAAACAAATTGGAGTCAAATATTGTGTAATAAATATTTGATGAATACCTGAGTATACAATCGGAATCTTTTTTCTATAGTAGACCAGTGCTGGCAAGTCCTCAAGTCCTGTCACAGACGAAGAACATTATTGATTGTGTTAACTATTGCGCGCATTATCTGCTCGACTCACTCATACCGTATTCATAGGCCAACTCTGGTTCTGATATTTTTACCTAAAATTAAATATATTTCAGTCAAATATATAGCAATCCTAACAATACTTATTCATTCAAATATCTATTTCAAAAGACCTGGAGCATGCAGGCATGAAGGTGCGCACACATATGAGTCTATGATTTGACCTGTAGCTGCTGTCTATTTAATTATTAAAAAGAGCCAGGATAAATTTATTAGCAAAGCACGAATTCTTTTTAATTATATCTCGGGTTGTATGGGGTATGGGTGCGATTCAAATATTGAATTGTGCAAGCTAGGTCAGATGTGTATCAGTGTATCAGTGCACCAAGGTGCAAATATATGCAAATTTAAATATGTGTATGAGTTGACGAATAGAACCTACAAAACCGATGTGATGTCTGTCCGCGTCGTCGTCTATCTCTTCCAAATGATGTAACGCTTTCTCACATTTCTTACAATTCTGTTGGTCTGAATCGGATTCGAAAGAAAATTCTTTTAGTGTTTATCCGATTGTAAATCAGATTAAGATATGAAGAAATCATTGTTTGCTTTGCTTTTCATTAATATTCACTTCATTTGAGTAGACCTTATCTGTCGTACACTTTCTGTATATTCAATAAAATAGAATAATTACTGAAATGGTTAAACCTTTCAATGATATCCGGATCAATTTTCTCTGTATTTGATCTTGTTACTTTTCTGATACTCTGATAAAGTTAACAAAAGATATATTTTTGCAAAACAATTAGAATATTTGTTTTCTTTTTCCCTATTATATGGATTTCTTACGCAAATATTTAATACATTATTTGAATAATAATTTAAAAAACAGAACAAAAATAAATTAAATTCAAAAATAGAAATAATTTTATTCTTTTATTTTCAAAATAAGCCAATATATGAGATAGATATCAATGTTATTCCCGAAAGAATCGTATTTTTTCGAATAAAACATTCAGACATTCATCAGAATATTTTTTGGCTCCAATTCCTGATTCTATAAATATATTCTCAAATGTTTGCAGCGATTATTGAAAAATAAAACGAATTTAAAGATCAAATAAATTTGAATTCTATTGACTTGTGAGCAGAATATACAGAATATATTGGATTTGAGTCTCAAATAACTTATAGAAAATCATTGAATCAAAAATGACATTTTTTTATTAGCATTAAAATAGTTTATCTCCTTAATATGATCAGGGCGTTCCTCTATTGTCATCTATGATTTTCAATTATAGTAAATGCTCTGACAATCAGTTTGTTTTGAATTTATCAAAATTTAGCTGAATTTTAACCATTGTTTCGGTTGCGATGAAAACTAAATTAAAATTCTAAAAAATTAAATGATTTTTTTCATTCTGGATCTTTTTAGAGTAAAATCAACTAGAATACTTTTTAACCCGGTATTTAAAGCAACAGTGTTTGTGCAAATGCATGCTTTATTGACTCACTATAAGCCTTAAGACTTAATGATTAAGTACTGCTCAGAATGTATGTCAAATGTAGTGCAAAAATAATATATTTTCAAAATATAAATAAAATATTTAATGCCTTAAAAGCTTTTATTATATAATAAAAAATTGATTTATATTTTCATTTTTAAACATTTCAGACTTTAGAACAGTTAAGACTCAAAAAATAACATAACCCCTGAACACATATGGGTTTGAAAAATAATCATTGTAACCAGAACAAAGTACATTGTATGTATTCAAAGAGCTGCTAAATGTTGACTGTCTTATTTAGATTAGCACCGGATCAGATTTTTAATAAAACTGTTGGCACCGTGCTAAATTCAGCAAATGAGGCCAATATTACCAGGTCAAGTTCAATCAGACTAACACGATATTCAGATTATTATCAACCAGTAATCAGTACACTTTTGTTTTAAGCTAAGACTGCTATCAATGGATTATAACTTCGAATCTATTCTTCAGTTTATTAATGAAATGAAAATATAGTGTATTTTCAATTGAATGCAAACTAAAAGTGTTTGACTCACAGAACAGAACGGCTACGAAGTCGTGCTCATCAATGAAGTTCTGCAGAATCTTTGCGTTCACTTCTTCAATCTTGTCGGGTAAGTCCATCGACTCGACTGATGTGAGCCATTCGAGCACTTCTTCCTCATTCATGAGATCACCTGAACAGTCAGTTCCAGTAATGTTCAGAATTCATATCAATATCTCAATCGTTCGGATCATATATACCCTCGAAAACCGTCGGATCCTTATGTCTGAAGTATACGAGTGATGGAAATTTGGTGATCCCATGCTTTTTGGCCGCAGCCCTCTCCGAGTTCTTCACGAACTCGACCCCATACTTGTCGGCCTCGCCATCTATTTTCTCTAATTCATCTAGAATGTCTTTACAGTTAGCACACGAACGAGTATCTAAGGGTATGGGGGTATGGGTATGGCCACCCAAGTAGATCAATGAGATAACAGTCATAATTGTATAATAGAATAATAGGTCATAATGTTATTATAATAATCCAGATCATATTTTAATCATTATAGTTTCTATTGTTTAATTAAGAATTTAGCTTGATCAAAATGTACACATTCATTTGTATCGGACTTTCCATATTCAGGGTTAGCCAGTATTCTACCGTATGCTTCAAAAGTAAACCCACAAATGATGGCATAGATTGCAAAGACTACAGCGTTGAGACCGTCGGTCTTTTTTGTATAAGACCAGAACATTATTTTGACCCCGAACATATTTACAAACATTATAATTCAGATATTAAATCTAACAGAGGTCTTACGAATATTGCTCTATTTACAAATGTGCTTCCTCAAAAAGCCCTGGTCTTTAAAATCTTGGTAAATTAAGGTCGTGTAATCAATTAATGAAACTTAATCAGATCAGTGTCATTCACATAAGGGGTGATTCACATATTACGTTCGCACCTAGGGGGAGGGGGGTATCGGCCAAAGCGAACTTTTGCGAACGAGGGGGAGGGGGGAGTAGAGACCTTAAGAACGTTCGC
>JAQIWA010003020.1:0-11495 GCA_034693305.1 Eueremaeus valkanovi | reverse complement strand
CGAGCGTGCTAAAAATACCCATGTTTATATTTTTAGAAAAATCTGACAGACATACAAAGTCCTCACATAAGCCCTCTATCGAGCGTGCTAAAAAGGCCTTAAAATTTTTACCAGTTATGATGAAATTTTTCATCTCTGTGTTGGAATAAATTGAATCATCAAGATCAATTCTTCATCTATTCATATTCAGGATATTATATAAAATGCTAGAATTTTTAATCAAATTTGAGCAAAATATGTTATTGAATAAAATCTTCCTCCTACTCACCAGACAACTTCTTTGTCCTTATCTCAGGTATACATTTGTATTGAGAGTAATATTAAAATATTTGGAATTTTTATTAAACTATAAAAGGTTTGAATGAATTTCTTATTTAAAAAAATTGAATTCAATGAATGTATATATTTATAAGTCTTCGCATATTCTGTATGTATTAGTTTTTTTTAATAAAAAAATTATTTATTCTGTTTATAATATTTCAAAATTCTGTTTGTGATCAGAATATTCTATTCAAGAATTTCATAAAATAGCAATTCTGTGCTGAAAATGCAAAATAAAAGACAAATAGAATTAATTATAATTTTGAGCGCATATATCAAACGAAAAACAAAAAATATTTATCAGTCAAGTCAAGGATTACTGAGTAATATTGAAATAATTAAATAATTGAGTGGAATAATAGGTAGGACTGAGTGAATAGGAATATCATAGAAGGCAAGCGACGCAAAGAGGCTGTCCTTACAGTTGTTGGAGTCTATGGCGATATCAAAAGCATTATTCGATAGATACAGACAGTCAGACTAGTTATATACCTTATAAACCCTAAGATCGCACTCCACTCCACAGCCAGCTATGAAACCAAACGTATAACTAAAGTGTTAGAGAGAAAAGTCAAACCGAATCCTCTGATACGCGCACTCCGTATGACACGAGAGAAGACAACAAATGAGACCAAACACTCGAACTGTTGCGGAGTCAGAGCCAAGAGAGTGAACCAAAAAATTAATATCAAAAAACTTGTAGAGAAGACTTGATTTTAGTTAAATCAATGAAATAGCACTTCATTGCAATAGTCGAGTGCGAAAGCAATTTAATATTGGAGTCAAAAAAATACTTATTATTCTTCTCACAAATCAGTGCTCTTTTCGCCGCTTTTCTAATGACGACAAAAAATAATATGAATTCAGCAGAAAAGAAGTTGAATTTTGTTTTTGGATTCTTCTTCCTCTTCTGTCTCTCTCTTACTCTTAAGTCTAATGACACTTACGATTCGGTAAAACTGAACTGAAGTGAAAATATTCATAACTGACTTCTTATAAAAGTTTTTTCTTTAAACTGAGTATTAGTGCAAAAGAGTATTATTTTCAGTGTTTTTTCGGTGTAATAAGTGATGCATAAGAAAAATGTTAATATTATTTGAATACTTTGTGTTCTTTTGTGTCAAACTTTTCACTGACTTTTCAATGAAGTTTCAATTTATTGATTAATAAATAGTTTTATTTAATTCCTTATTCTGTTATACAAGTTATTAAGCTATGGATGAAAATGATTCTCACCTTGTGATCGATGAAGTATACGAAATGCTTCAATACTTCTTACATTAAATTCTTGACCCAATTCATATCAATGTCCTCTCACTCTAGTCTTGCGATCATAATCTCAGAGCTTTTATTAACGAATTCATGTTTCGATTTGACTATCGATTGACTCATTGATATCATTGAACGAAATATAAATTTAATTGTTATTATAATAAAACAATTATAAGTATTAATACTTAAGTATATGTAATGAATTGTTTATTGTCTGAGACATAGACACGAAAATGAAGCAAATGTTCAAAACGACTATCAGTGCAATGAAGTTATCATTTGTTGTAATCTTATTAATACTTATTTCGAGCGTCTCTTCAGTTGTATTCAAAGAAATCACAACTAATTTATTGTCTCATTCAGACCATTCATCTAAAAACAAGATAAAGATAGCTGTGTTGGGACCGGCAGATGAAGACTCGCCCTATTCTCTCAATAAGACATTGCCAGCCATTCTGTTAGCCATTCGGACCATCGAAGAGGACTGTAGAACCGGCAAAAACAAATGGTTGGGCGGCTGGGAGTACGGCGTAGAGCTCCTGTATAGGGACACCCAGTGCTCCTCCACTACAGGACCATTGGCCGCATTCGACTTCTACACTACTTCCAGTGCAGATGTATTTCTTGGTCCACTTTGCACTTACGTGTTGGCACCAGTGGCCAGATATTCATCAATTTGGGGAATTCCTATTCTGACAACCGGTGGTCAGGAGGAAGGCTTTGACCACAAAGAGCCCCATTACAAGCTGCTGACCCGGATGAACGGTTCCTTTCAACAGGTTGGCCTCATATTCATACAGGTATTGGCCCTCTCTATCCATTTACAGCTCTTTATCTCCTTTTCTGTTCTTATATTAATATTTAGTTGACTTCCAATTAATTCCTATTATTAAACAATTATTCTCTCATTCATTCATTCACTCATCAAATGTATGAATTGTTTGAATAATTCTTCTGACAATTCATTGCTTTTTCTCATTAATTGAATTAATATGAAAAGTCATTAATCTTTTTTCGCAAATAGTATTTATTTCCTTCACTTTTATGCGATTATTACATAAAATACTGTATTTAATGATATAATGATATAATAGTATCAATTATTTTCTTCGATATATTCTATTCGTATTTTACATTTATGTCATTAATTATAAGATATTATAAAATATTAGCTCTTTATTGAAATTCACAATCATTAAGGATCCAAATGTGTCGGAAGTATAAACGAGTGATCAATATTAAGCCCATATTATGCTAAACATGTTTATACAGTAATTCTGGTCTAAAGAATGTGTAGATTATATTCGAAAACATACTCTGTATATGATATGCAGAGTTCCCGATCAGTTCATTACCGAAAGGTTACTTTCGTGGATAGCTAGTTGAAAAGTTGTGCACTATTCTGGGCTCATTTATTTTGAAGCTGTATCTAACCTCAAATATTGTTCGATCCTGATTGATCTTGATCAAATTAATTTTTAAACCAGTTTTGATGAGCAAGAGTGAAGTTTTCTTTCAAATTTCGTGAAAGGTTTTACTATTTTTGCAGTGTATTTGATATTTTTAAATGAACCCATACCATTTCCATTGAAATAAGAACTGGCACATATTGATTGAAAACCTGGTTTAATTATTATTTTGGAGTCTTTTACACAATGGTTAAGAATGAATACACTATTCCTTAACAATTCAGTTGATTAGTGTTGAGACGGATATAAGATATTGAGTCTGATTAGAGTAAACCATTAAAATAGTCCAATATTTGAGCTGAGATGTGAGCAAATGAGCCGCAGATAGAAAAATGAAGGCTTAATGCAATTTAATTAAAACCAAAAATGGCTTTCATTTAAATATTTTCAGTCTTTAATTACTCTATGAATAAAAGGAAAATTTCTAATCAAAAGAAGCAGAAAATCGAGTCTTAAAGCAGTGGTAATACAAGTAATACAATAATTATTATCGTTTGCGGCAAATAATTAGTAGAGAAAACATTTTCTTAACATTTGCTTAAAAAGAAATTTAATTATGAATCAGAAGTATTCGCATTTGAATGGATGCCAACAAGTTGTATGAGTTGTATGAGTTGTATGATCGCCAGTAAGACTCAAGTTCTGACTTTGACTTGAGCTCAAACACAACTACAGCCAATTCTCGTTATAAGAAGCCCGGATATAAGAAACACCCGCTTATTGTGTACACTAAAAGTTGATCTGATGGACTCGACTATACCTTTATACGCTTGTTGAGTATTCTCTCTATAGTGTACTCTCTTTATAGTGTACGGATTTTGCTTGCATTCGCTCGTTTCTTATAACGAGAATTGACTGTATAATGTTATTGGTCTCGGAATAAATGTTTATCAATTCAGGCACTCATTCAGTCGATTGTATTCATTGAAATTGAATTAAAATTCTAAAAATCCATATCAATCAAGTGAGTCATTAATCAAGATCATCGCTCGAGGCTTCGGTAGACGTACTGCTCTGGGTCATTGAATTCTAATTAATAGTAGGAATGGCTTAACAATTATAATAATATATTAGGCATAAAAATGGTGACCTTTGCTGATCTTTAGGCTCGGATTCATTCAATTTAGTGATTGAGCTTCAAATTAAGGCAACAAATACTCGATTTGATTGCTTTGTCAATCAATAGATTTATTTTACTCTTGAATTTTCAGTCAATTAATTGACAAAAATATAGTGAATATTAATGAGATTATATGGAAATCATTTTTCTAACTTATATTAGAGTAGTAACTGCACTGTACAGATGGAGAATCAAATGTGTGTTTCAACCTGAGTGTCATCTTATTCTTGATAATTAAGTTAGTTATCTCTTTCGATGATTTTATATCAGTTTTGAATCAAATAATTTTTGAATAAAAGTTTAATTATTTATTCGCAAAATTATTTTAATCTCAACAAACTTTTAACACAAGAGTAAACTCTTATTTGATTTCAAACTGATATGAAATCGTTGAAAAAGATTAGAAATTATCAAAAATACTCAGAATGAAGCACACATTTGATTCCTCGTCTGTACTATACAGGTTATATTATTAATATTTTGTTGACAATGTCCTTATTTTTACACATTTAATAATAGGGTATTAGCGCACAAAGCACCGGCACATTTGATTAAATCTATTTTCCATTCATTTATGACATTATTATATAAATTATTTATGAATATAAAGTCAATTATATGATTGGTTGGGAATCCAAAGGGATTTTTATCAGTATATCTACGCTTTTCCTCAAAAATATTTTCACTGACAATATAATTGAATTAAAATTTGTTTTTCATATAATTTTTTTCAGTCATTTATTATTGTATAGGATTTCAAGTTTACATTCAGAGATGACCAGAGATGACAAGGAAGTCAAGGAATTTATAAATAAATTTATAGATTGACTCTGAATAAGTTGTAGCAGGTTGTTCTTAATAAGGTTTATAATAATTTTGTTGTATATCAAAAAGTTGTGGTATAATTGTGGGATGTATCCAGGAAGAATATAAAGAATTCTGTAAATAGAAAAGAATTGGAAGCCGTCTACAAACAGGTTGAGTTTAAATCTTTCTGAAAGCAAAAATAATTGGCTTTTTGTTGGAAATTTCAAATCGAGTTTAGGTTTTCAACGAATATATACAAGAATTTACTGGAAAATTAGATATCAGTTACGTATTGTGTTATGTGTTTACACTTTTCTGACTATCATTTTGAGAATCAATTGAAAGAATAGTGTATTCTATGTGAGTGTGAATGAGAATTAGAAAAAGGTTTCTAAAGAATAGTTTCTTTACATTTCGTTAGAAGAGAACTGAAATAAAAATTGCTTTTCTATGCAATCAATAGAGAAAATGGTACTGAACTGTGCTGGCACTGTACTGGATCGATTTTAAAACTTATGTCACATTTTTTTAAAGTGTTTATCACAACACGAAATGAATTGTTTGCCAAATGAAACTCTCATTCATTTAATAATAGAATGTTTGAACTCTTCAAATCCCAAATGTATATAAAACTAAAACTAAATGTATATATATTTTAGCCGAGAATACAGTACTAAAAGTTACACATAAGTCGATGATTAGATTTTTTCAAGTGTGCAAAACAAGTGATGAGAATTGAAAAAATAAATTCTCTGTTTCTGTGAAAAAAGCAATCATTTTGATTGCTAACTGAATGAATTCAGCTTGCTAACTCTTGGAATATAGCTTGATTTTGATAATCAGCTGATGAAACGATAAATGATTTTAATAAAAGATTTTAATTGAATAGAGAAATCAATAGTAAGTGGATAATTGAGAAATAAATTGTTGATTGATACTAAATAGCGTGAAATTAAATGAAAACAAATACTGCTTAAATGATTACCATTTCCTAAGAATCAGAATTCATTAGATTTTATTTATAGTTCATTTCAGAGTTTGTATGATTTCATTGAATTTTAATTAATTTGTTTTACTTTTATCTAAAACTCACAATCATTTCGATCCTTTAGAAACTGTAAGACAAGTAAATCAAATATTAAAATAAAAAAAATGTTATATTATTTGCATTTATAAAGCGGTATATTCTGTACAAACAGTAAATATATTTGTGATTCGGATAAAAAAAAGATTAATCTCTGGAGAAAATTCAATATTCCGTAAAAAATATATTCTATGAAAATGAGAATATTCTTTATGCGATATTTTATTACTTATAATATATCAATATCTTTATGTATTAGAATTTTATTCTTCCCTTGGCATTCAAATATAAAGAATCAAATGGTCTGGGCACAATACTGAAGCTTATTATTGAAACTTTCAATAAAGTGATACTTTGTTTATAAACTGATCAGAAAATGATTTTACTTTAGACTAATGTCTTCTCTCAACTCATTTAGAATACAAATAAATAAATCTGAAAATAACTCTCAGTTCTTATAAATCATTGATAAACTGATTATTCACTTAAAAATTACTTAACTTAACAATGTATACAAAATCTACCCTTCAGTCTAAGAACATATCGATACCAGGGATGCGGAGAAGGGGGAGAAAGTAATATAAAACAATCTAGAAATAAAGCTTGGTTTTTCATAGAGTATATAATTTGAAGCATGCACATTTTGATATTATCAGTAATTAATATCGTTATTAAATATAATTTTAATTTTAAAATATTATTCAAAATCTTTTATCTATTGTTCAGTTATTACAACGCTTTCAGTGGGAAATTCTGGCGCTATTATACCACGACTATGAGGACAGGTCCAGAGGTCATTCCAATTGCTATTTCACATTGAGTGCGGTCTACACAGCTCTGGCCCGCAAAATGAATTTTCACACATCGTTTGATGAAACCAATGCCAACAACGACTATAACGAGCTGTTGAGCCGACTGTCCAAAAAGGCGAGAAGTAAGTGGAACATTACTTTTTAATACCCTTTCCTACTTTGCCATTCTTACAACAGTACTATATTTAGTGTTAGTCATCATATCTTTTGCACCATTAGCTAGAATTCTGTCAATGCTTTTATTTATCTGGGCTTTCAGTATATGTGCCACTAATTGAATGAGTGATTCGTATAAAACATAATTTGCATTCATTCCCGGAAACTGAAGAATGAATTAAATTATAATATTATATATAATTTGTTTCGCACTTTATTTTTCATTGTCTGATGTTTTTAGAATAGAATACATTTTTCCTGTGATTTCGGATATTATTTATTGCACTTTCACTGTTATAATGACTGAAATTTTCATATAAATATTTATAACGCTATACCGTATGTATGGCACTCTTAATAATTATTTTCATCATTAATGACATTAACGTTATTCAGCAGCAAATGAGTTATGAGTTATAATATTATTGCCAAACGAATGAATACATGATTACACAGAATATAAGAAATTCATAATTACGTTCCGATAAGCGCCTAATTAGATGTGATTTATTATATTAATATTTGCCACAAAATCAATCAAATAATTTCTCAAAACTATTGATTCACTGGTTTTGTTCAATTGTGTGCTACAGAAGCAAAAAAAAGTAATAAAGATTTCGCTATAAGTTCTCTATTCCTAAAGTAATTCCGGGAATACTCTGTGTGAATGAAAATATTATTTTAAAGAATCTCTTTTCGCAGAATATGGTTAATAAGCTTAACTAAACTGTGTTATTGTTATTATAGCTATTATTATAGGAAATCTGATGACGACTTCAGAATAAATTTTTAATTTTCATTTTCAAAGAAATTTGACCAAAAAATTGATGCATTTTTTTGACAGTAATGACTGAAATGATTGCTTCGATTTTGTTCTTATGAATGAGATGTCAAGTGGAGACAGAAATATGTGATATGCCTTCGGGTCCAGTAGAGGCTCAGTAGACACACAAATATTTATTGATTAGAAATGAGAATATCATCGAAAGAATAACAAAATAACTTATTTGATCTATATTTCCAAAGATATCTTGGTCTAGTCATGTGAATTGATCTTTATCAATTTGAACCCACGTTAAAAATAAGAGTTATTTAAATATAATTGTATTGTTTGACACAGATATACATTGGAGTTAGAGCTTAAGGGAATTTCTTTATTCTAGATCTGTTTCACTTATGCTATTTCAAAAGTTTGAGCCTGGGTAAACAAAGGAATAAGTTGTGAGAATTGAGCCACTTGCTTTTCTATATTTATACCTGCTTGACTTTGTCAGCTTTTCTTCAAAATTGTTGTTCAAATCGAAAACTTTTATTTTTGTAGTCTTCGGCAAACTTTTCGATAAAATTCTTATCGACTTTACATAAAAACATAGAAAAAAATTAGTATAAAATGAAAACATATTTGAAGTGTTAGCAGACAATGTGCTGGCATAACATTTTTATGCACGTCTGCATACATTTAGACCGTCAGTACTCACAAATTGAATGCCTATCAAAAATATTTTTGATAAAGAATGTCTGATCCTTACTGTGAATATAATTTTTGAAAAATGTCTGCTTTTATGGACAATTTAATGGCAATCTGTTTGCGATAAGGGATTACATTAGAGGCGAACACTTCGAACAATAAATTTCAGACAATAACAAAAAAACTTTGTTTTTAAACAAAAAGTTAGACTAAATATATTTGAAGTTCAAGTTTTGAACTGCTTTTAAGCTTTAGATTAAAAGTATTGAGTGAAGACATATAAATGTACATGTGTACTTTTGTAGAATAGCCAGAAGGAGATGGATGCAACCAAGAAATGTGAAATATTTCTATATGTTATAAGAAAATTCTAGACTAACCAAAAATGAAGTAATAGTTCTTATGAACAGAATTGATATGTTTTTGTGTTTGGTTTGAGTTTATAAACACAATTCAATGAAATAATATTTTGTTTGCCATTTGTTGACCAAATATTTTCTTTTCAATCAACGCAATGAAAAGGACAACAAAAATACAATTAATAACTTTATATGAGATTTGAAAGATATGAGCGAATAATAAATTGAAATAACTTTATTCCTGAGTCAAGTCATGTCCATCTAATGCCTGTAAGAGTGAGTAAAGAGAAAGGACATCCAAAAATAGCTTTGAAGCTATGCATCATTTATTGCTTGTTTTCATTCGTGTAATTCCTATTGAGTTAATGCAATCTCATATCACTATATCATTAAAGCTCATGACCTCATGTAGATTATTGTCGATTCTTGTTAGCCCTCAACACAACATACATAACATAAACAACTTTTTGCTTCTGTTTTGCTTTTAATCTAATAATATATTTATATAATATTATACTATATTTTCCACAAAATATATTTTGATTTTTGCTTCAATTCTTAATCTTCTTATGTTTTATGTTTCATAAAATATTGTCTTTTTATTTATGAGATTTAAAAGAATTATTTTTTTTCTACAAAATATTTTTTAGAATAATTGATAATTTCTTTTCTAAACTTAATATTTCTTATATTCTTAACTCATATTTCTGTTGCAAACAGAATAAAAAAAAAGTTATGAATATTTCATAGATATTCCACAAACTTTGGAAACTTTTTTATGGATAAAAATATTTTGATTTATTTGAAATTTTATTCATTAAACATAACTCAGACTACATAACTTTTGCAGAAAAAATACATTTTTATTTCATTGATGTTTTTCTGCTTTAATATTCAGTTATTTAATGGAAAAATAGTAAATCATAAAAAAATTATTTGATTCGCAGTTAAAAATTTACGATTATTTTTAGAAAAAAAAGTTAATTAATATCAATTAGTTTATATATAGAATATTCTTGAGCCCCAAGAATATTCATAAGTAATTGTTTTGACAGCAGAGATAAAATCAAAGCATAAACTCTTGTGTGGCTCTGCTTTAGTGGATAAGACTGTACACCGATTTGGATGCAATGCGTATACAAACAGTGGAAAACATTTTATTTGTGATTTACTGCCAGACAATTATTAATCTTCTCGAAAGTGAGTCTAAAACTTATAAAATCAATAGCACTCAAGAATTATATAACATATAAGTGATATAAGTATTAGAAACACAAATCTCATTGAGAATTGGAAGCGAAAAGTTTAAAACTCTTCTCTGAAAAAAATGGTTTTTATACCAACAATGCTCTGATGTATAGCAAGATTTATGGATAAATTTGGCTAAAGTTTGCGATAGATTTGTCACAGTCTTAGAGTTGACGGCAATAAATGCAATGCAATATACATTTTGATTAAGCTTTTCGAGTATTGTATTCATTAATATGAGAGTAGAATCACTTAAATGTTTGATTTTTAAGTCTCCCGCTATGTGAAGGATAACCAAGTTCCAATACAAAAGTATCAGGACAGCTTTTTTATTAAGAAAATTCAATGGATAAAATGTCAATATATCAAGTTATACAAAACAAAAGCAAGACAATTATTATGTCGAATATAATAATAAAAATTATGATAATTTTGTTTACAATTTATTTCATATTCAAACTAAGAGTTAGAATAAGTTTATAATGTTTTTGTGTCGAAGAGCAACAGTTGTTTTGCTGCGAAACTGAGTTTTATTGAAAACTTTTTTTCAATATTAATTAAGCCTAAACTGCCTTAGGATTAGATCAAACAAAACAAATTAACTTTAAGTGAAAACATAAAGTCTGTGCCGTAAAAAAGGTGATAAAAATATATGAGTACACTATACATGTGATGTATAAATATTTTAAGTAACGATTTCCTCCAATTCTTAATATAAAAAAGCCATTTCGTTGAGTCATTCAATTATTATTTAATATCAGAAATTACGGGAAACTATTGATTCCTAAAAATTCATTTTAAAAATTTATTTTAAATACTTTCAAAATTAAGATTGATTTTAAAAGTATCCTGGAATGATCTACTTCCTTTTTAATCTGAAATATGAATACAATATAATTTTCTGTACAAAAGCAAAGCAATGAAATTCTTTGACAGAATATACAAAAAATAATTTATATATTCTTTTATTTTTGTGAATCTTATTAGAACTCAACTCTTCTTATATATGAAAATAAATATATCGGGTATTGTGTGTCAGAAGAGGATTGAATATCCTATCAGTGAATGTGAAAAGAAAATAAAGTTAGTTCTGCTATAATATGTCGGATAATAATAGGGAAAATAAAACACAAAAAATATTTTTATTCTACTTATTCATCAAAAATTGTTATCAAATATAATGGAAAACATATCTATTGATTCGTTTATATATATTTTTGTATTTATTTCTTATCTGTCTTAACCGATATGACTGTTAGAGAGCAGATGAAAAGACTGTTAATACCAGTGCATATCTATCGCTATACAGTCAATTCTCGTTATAAGAAACGAGCAAATGCAAGCAAAATCCGTACACTATAAAGAGAGTACACTATAGA
>JAQIWA010003019.1:0-11501 GCA_034693305.1 Eueremaeus valkanovi | reverse complement strand
CTTGAGTGAATCGATTGAATCATTTCATTCAGCAATCAGTCGATTCAGTGAAAGCACTTCCACTCCATTCGAATCCTGTTCTATGGACTCAACTCAACACCAACTCAATGGTCAGACAGACGGCACAGGTGTGGCGGCACCGGTCCCTGAAGTCTCGGGAGTGACGGATCCGACAGAGAATGAGGACCGAAATTTGAGTGATTGTCAACACTTGAGTGAATCGTTGGAATCATTTCACTCAGCAATCAGTCATTTCTGAAGCAATGGATTCCGAATTTGTTCACAAATTTCGGACAAGAATTGGACGAAAAATCAATGTTTTTGTGCCGAATATGAGAAAAGTTGGCCAATAATAGAGACGGACAGGTATTTGACATCAATTTAGGCGAACATGTATTAGACGGTGGGCTAACATGAATGGGACGAACAGTGAGACAAAGAATCGATACTAAGAATTGTCAGATCAGTTGAAATAAGGCAAAGAATTATATGAACAGAAATGACATCAAAAGACTTTATGAGATAATTATAATTGTTTAGAATTGTTTATTTCGGCACAAATTAGTTTGAATTAAAGCATAGATTTATACAAAGATTGTGTCGAAAGCAAAGTATAAAATATTTTCTAAAATCAGTTTTTGTCTAAAAATTTCTACAATTATTTTTAAACCTATTAGGCCTGTGGTGTGGCGGCACCGGCGCCTGATTCTCGGAAGGTAAGAGATGACAGACACAGACCTGAAGTCAATCTAATATGTTATTTGTCTAGACTTTAGACATAGAGTCAGTGTTTCCCTGCTTTGAAGCAATCAATAAAGTCCTTGAATTTTAAGATATTTTCTGATAATTATTCTCTTTTGGAATAAAGTTATCTTAACTTCGGATTAGATATTGTAATGCAATTCAATTCAAACCAAAATCAATTCAATATTTATTAATAAAACATAATTTGAGCTCAATTTCAGAGAATGTCATTTCCCTTATATATTATCGATGCCTTCATTCGAGATGACCGGCCATTCACTGGAAATCCGGCCGCAGTTTGTGTTATGGAATATGATGTAAGTTATGTCATCGTTATTGATCAGTACATTGAATGTGACCCTGCTCACTGCTCACTGTTCATTGTTATAATTCTCTGTTTTTCTTATTAATCGATTCGAAGGACAATATTTCAGACGATATTAAACAGAAAATCGCGTCAGAAATGAATTTAAGCGAAACTGCTTTTGTGGCCAAAGCCTGGAATAAAGGCTCAAATGTTGAACAGAACTGCTATACTTTGAGATGGTTTACACCGACCAAGGAGGTGGACCTGTGCGGCCATGCCACTCTGGCCACGGCTGCCGTTGTATTCGAGCGCTATTTAAAAGATTGTGGAAATGGTTTCAATGAAATCAAATTCGAGACTAAATTCAAGGGATGTCTGAAAGCGATTATAAATGGAAGCGAAGACACAATTACTCTCGACTTTCCACTCAATGAGTGCATACCTGTCGACAGAGCATCTAATGTGTGGACAGAAGAGATAATTAAACATAGTTTGGGTCCAATACTGGACTCGAATCTCATAACAGATATCGAGTACTCAAAGGATACGCGAAAACTATTGCTAAGACTCATCGATAGACCGGAATCAGAGAAATTGATTTACAAAATACGTCCGAATTTCGAGCAACTCTTGAAAGTCGATTCAAACGGTTTGGTTAAAGGGGTTATTGTGACTCAAAAGGCAGAGAGAGTTCACTTCCTTTCTCGTTACTTCACGCCATGGAATGGCATCAACGAAGACCCAGTCACAGGTGCGGCCCATACAGTGCTGACACCCTATTGGAAGAGACAATACAAGGAAAGTGGTATTCAGACCAAAGAACTTATTGGCGAACAATGCTCTGAAAGAGGGGGAACTCTGGTCTGCAGTATATTTGGTGAAAGAGTCCGATTGAAAGGCAAAACCCGAGCATTCGTTTCGGGAATAATCAGAATCTGAAGAATAAGTTAACCGAAGAGAAGAAAAATCACAAATCAATTGATTAGAACTTCCCAACAGTTGATGTCTGAACTCAACTCTAAACTCGTCTCTCATTTAATTATATTTCTTTAATATTTCGGAAATGATTTGAGCCATCAATGATCGAAATGATTAATCAATCGAAAGCTCTAACCCTTTGACACATTTGAAGTGTCGGCACATTATGTATGAGAATTGAATACAATTTAATCAATTTTCAAACAATTTGTTTGCATTTTAATTATATTTTGAGTTCAATGAAATAATTGTGAAACTATTGATTGCAAGTCTTGCGAATAAATACCGAATGCAATGAAAAACAATTTTCAAATCACAAACATTTTATTCTTATATCAATTCTGGTGTAAAACACAATCAAATCATATGACTTGGAGTTAATTGAACTCTAATTAAGATAATTATGAAGAAAATTAATTGATTTCATATTTCACTGGTCATTGGATAACGTCTTTCGATTATAATTGGATTCACATTATTATTATCTCTAAAGTAAAGGAATTTTAAAATAAATAACAGATTTATTGTTTTTAAACTAACGAACCGTTTAATCAGTGCTTTAGTGGACGGATCCACTCTCTTGTCCTCCTCTGTACGGCTTATCAGTTCTTCGGAAGACTTGAAGCAAATGTTTTCATAGATTTTAATAACAATTGTTGTTATCATCAAAACAGTTAGCGATGAAAACGTATAGAGAAATGGAAAGAGAATTGTTTGTCTCAATTGCTGCAAACAATTGACAGTTAGTTTCGGTTGATTTTTAAGCCAGGTCTATTCAAAACTCACCCCAAAAGGGAACGACAACGTGATTATAGTTATAGCGGAACCGACATTCTTGACAGCGATCTCCAGAGCTATGGTTTTTCTTATTTTGTAGTTAAGGCAGAATATAAGGGAAGACAGGTATCCAATAGCCAGGCCTATGACAGGCAATAAGCCGACAGCAATGTATAGGACTATCGGAATGTTATAGAAAATATCGGGAAATATGAAAATCTCTAAAGTCTGACAAATAATTATTATGGAAAAGCCAGCCATTGATCCGATCTATGAATCAATGTTTGCTATAATTATTATTCGATTATTAATAATATTTTATTGAATTATACTTTTGTTATATAATTAGAATATTTGGGACATTTCCAGTTCAGACACATTCCTAAAAATACTGGAATTGTAATCAGTATTAATGTGAATGTCATTTGTTTGTAAGGAATAACAAGCGATTCGGTGCCGAAATTCCGTCCGTAGAACCACATATTGAACGGCATAGCTATGAGCGCCACAACCGTAGCCGCAGTCGTCAAACATATGCTTTTTGTTTAAATTATTTAGGATTTAGACTCAAAAAGTTTATTTTCAATTTGAATAATACCTGAGAGGAATATCTCCGCTCCAGAAGTATGTGAATATATTCGACAGAACTCCTCCTAATTTGGAAATGGATTAAAAACTTGATTTCATTGATAGTGGCCTAAAGTTCTGCATTTGGTTTCAGGAAATATTTGAAGAAAAAAAAGACAATTTTTCTGAAACAAATCTAACCTTCGATTCGTTATGTAAAGTAAGAATTAAATCAGTGATTGATTTCATTGAATTCATTGACGAATAAAACGATTTCAAGTTCAGGGACTCAACCATTAAATTGGTTTAATACAGATCTCTCTGAATAAGAATCAATTATTTGTACTATACCTGGAGATGAGGCCAACACAAGTAGACCTAAACATAAACACCGAATCATAAGAAAGTAGCCATAAGTTAGAGATATACAAGAAATACAACAAACCTGTGGCCCGGAGGGGTTCGATAGACAATAGTCTAATCAAACAATAAGAACAAAATGGAAATAATCCGAACTGACATATCAGTGCGATGACCAATGGAACCGGACTCGTTATATGGTTCAATACCTTTATCCAAAGTAAAGATTATAATCAAATCCAAAACCAAAAGATTTAAATGAAATGAATGAATGAATGAATAGGATTATAATGAATGCAAACCTGACTTATCTTTGAAGAGCTGCCCATTGCAAACATGACACACACCAGAAGAATAAGAATCAGATAGTCATGAATTTGCTTAAGAAGTAAAGTTTGGGTTATATTCAAAAATGAAGTGTCATTTTGTGTACTATTCATATCAATTGCACCAAAAATAGTCTCATTATTAGAAATGTTTAGGAATTTAGACATTCTTTATATTTAAACAAAATTCTCAAATTCGCGAATAATATTCACACAAAACAAGATTTAATTACAAATTAATTGTTTAAGACTTTTATACCGATTGAATTCGTAACAAATCTCACTTTAAATATATTCTGTATTTTCATGTTTCCACTTATGCGACAAGAATTCATATAATTGAGAATCAATTTGTAACTCAATTCTTAGGTTTGAAAAAAGTTTTGTAACTAATAAATGAGTTGATGAACAGATATATTTGAAAAATTATCAATAAATCAAAAATTTTTATGTAATTTTACAAATAATCCTCAATTTATGCATTAATTTTGTTATTGCCTTGAATTCCATTAAATGTCTTAAATGTTATGAGAATTAAAAAAATGTATCTATGAATGGGTGGAGAGATCTTAAGAGTAATTCAAATCAATTTTTAGGTATTTATTTGTTTTTCATATGAAATTCATTTTATTTGAATAATAGAGCAATTAATTAGTTAATAGAAAAGTTGGAAACCCTTTGCTTACACTTTATTTTTATTCTGAATAATAAAGAAATTAATTTTTACATAACTTTTGTATAGAATTATATATTAATGAATAATTATAACTCATTTTAATAATAATAACGTATTTTTCAGTTAATCAAAATCTTTTTATAGAAATTTTTATCCATTTCTAACAGAAATGACATTAAATTTAATTTTCGTTGGACTTCAGTATCGCCACAAACTATGGGACAGAACTCCTGAATCAAGTAATCCAAACAAATATGCTTTTGATTGTCTGCCAAATGCTTTAAATGTAATATCAAGAACGAAAGTGTGTCTCGATTTGTGGCATTCAAGTCCATAATTGATTGCCTAATCATTGCATTCAATTCTTCGTAAGATTTTTTCTCTGAAAAGAATTTATTTTTTAAATATAAATATAATTAAAGTAATTTTAAACTAAGAATTTGCAAGAATTTAACGCTTCTTATGATTGATAACTCACTCATATTATACGAGAATTGTTTCCACATTTCTCTTCCAATCAACGGCTCATTAAAATCGGACAAAAACTTCTTAATTACTCCACAAATGATATTAATATTGAAATTCTTAAGTAAAGGAAAACCATTTTTGGATTTAATGATTTCATTGCAGAGATCCTTCACTTGTCTTAAAGCCTCGGATTTCATAATATAGAGACTGTTGGGAGAGCCCTCGTGACTCCTCTCCTCAACCTCTCGGACACATTGGACTAACAAAGCCGGAACCGATGGCTTGAATGCCGGGTAAACATAATTGGATATGACTTTAGTTGGTCTGAGACTAGGATTGGTGTATCTAATGCAGGGCACCGGCACTTTGGAGGCACAGCTGACGTGACTGATTGCCATACAATCAACGCATTGAATATATTTTTGGCCAAATTCTATGATTTGATCACAAATACCACAAATCAGTTTCGAAACTATTGTTTTGGTTAAGAAATTATGTTTTCTTCGATTCATTAAATGCTCTAAAATTGGATTCACTTTAATGGCAATCAATTCTGGTTTCTCTTCTTTGCGATCATTTACTTCTGATTTATTACTATTTATGTTATGTTTTAATTTGCATTCGTTTTGTTCGACTGAATCTTCGCTAATGTTTTGCTTTTTCTCAATCTTTTCATTGCAATTGATTTCGGATACCTTTTCACTGTTTTTCACTTAAATTCAATGAAAATCTCATTAAAAGACAAATTAATTAAAAACTATGGAAATGGAGTCAAATCTAAAATATTTGTGAACATTCTGTTAATGCGATTGAATTGAATATTTGGTTAATAACTGAATCGGAAATTATGCACAAAAACAATGCAAACATTCAAAGCATTTACTAATCAATAGAGTAATCACAGAATATTCTTATGAATACATAATTGCAGAGATAGGCAATGGGTCTGACGACAGGGGGAGGGGGGTAAGCCAAAAATTTTGCCAAAAGGGGTACAAAGAATCACTTTTGAGGGCCAAAAGGGCCCCGTTTTCCAGTTTTTTCCTCAAAAACATCGAAAAATAGGGGGGGGGGGTTATGCCTCAGCCAAAATCACAGGGGTATACTCCCTATAACCCCATTGCCTATCTCTGACATAATTGATTAATGATTGAGTTCGGGTCAGTTGTTCGAGTTATTTCCAGAATATGAGTACTGTTCAGGGATACACAAGGTGCAAACTATTTGATATGGTTCCAACATATTTCGGTTTTATCAAGCATAAATCCAGGACCAATTTGGGAACCTTGGTCAATTAGCATTCAGGGGTCACAGGGGGACAGAAATTTGACTATTTGTCCAAAACTGATATCTATTTGAATAGTATTAGACATACCTTTGGAAGCGAATCATTAGAGTCAGGAATTTGAGTCTAAACTACATTCAAATCACTATTTGTTTAATAATTGATTGAAAGCCAAAATCAAAACCAAATATAAACCTAAGGATTCATTAGTTTTCTTGTCTTGTCTTCCGTTATCTTCTTCTTCAGCGACATTCCGATTGAGATGATTGTGACTCTGGCGCTGACATTGATCCTCAGCCAGTGCTGTGTCATTGAGATCTGAATACGTGTTGTGCACACAGTTATCATAATTATTATTATCATTGATATCAGCACTCAATACAATAGAGTCTTCATTGGATTCATCATTGGATTCAATGGATTCAATGGATTGGTTGTGATTATCACAGTCTGAATCATTCAAATCAATAGCTTTGCATAAATTCTGTTCAATTAAATCGTTGTATTGATTGACTAATTGGGGAACAATTCCGGAACTAATACTATATCTATACATATCTGTGCACAACGTCTGTATGAATGTGTGTGAAACCAAATAAAGTTTGTTTGCATTCAATTCAATTAAATTCCTGTCTTTTTATTTCTATTTCCCTTTAATTTCTAATTTTGTCACAACTTTTCTCAACACAAGTCTATGTAATCCTAATTCAAGTCTCACTCTTGACGTCAGTCCAAAGGTATTCAATATTTTTTATCAATTAGTAAATTATGTTTTAATGCATTTAAAAATAAAGCTCTAATTAAATACCAATCCATCGGTTTGTTTGCATTCAACTCGAGTATGAATTCCTGGTTTAGGGGAATACATGTTCTCGTATATAAGTTACGTCTTTTATGTACATATGCTTTGGTTTTTCGCTCATTGAGTGAAAAGCCATCAGAGATTGATTTGAATGAAAGCACATATACTGTACACTCAATAGTAAAATGAGGTGAGCAAAGGACAGGCAGTATAGCACACAGGCACATATACTTTACCTTCACATGATGATTACACTCCCCTATTCTCTGCCTTGCTTATGTGTAATATTGGTGCTGGATTGTTTCATTGAATAAAGTCGACAACAAATACGAATGCAATCAAATCTATTGACTGTATATTAAATATATATTCAATTCAATTGATTTTAGGTATAAATAATTAAATTAAATAAAATCAAAATTAATTCAATTGTTGTTAAAAGATATTTGAATAAAATGTTTGAATATATGTGAATATGAAAACCGTTTTAATGAATAGCGAGAAGTGTTTGACTGTATTGATAGTGATATTTAAAAGTCTATTAAATTATTAACGAGTAATGACATCACAATCACGTGTGACATACGTTATGTGAATGTAGAGAATGATTGAGAGATTTAATAGTTTTGCATAACTTATAAACAAAACCATTGCTTAATCTCTTAATGTCTTAACGAGTAATCAAAACAAAGACATTGACATAAATGTTGAGTAAATTGTTTAACCGTTTAATGCATTTTATTTGATTTTATTTGATTCTGTCCTCAATTTTATTCAACATTTTTGTCAACTTTTAGTCAAATATTAAATATTAAACAAATTTTTCTTATTATTTACAAAAGTTTTTACTCTTTAAACACAATTCATATAATTTGTCTGTTTTTGCAAATCATTTGCATTTGTTTTGCAATTATTTATAATTGAATTGCATTTAAGACTAAGAACTGATTCCTTGCAACCGATGGCTAAGATCTTAAGGACTTTTGGGATTAAGAAATCCAAACATAAAAGTGAGTCAAAAGTGTTTACAAATAATTGTTTGAAAATATATTTTGCGTTCATTTGAATTGATTTGCATTTTAATGATTGCATTGAATATACGATTATTTGCTTTCAATCTATTTGTCAGAACTGCCCGAAGACTGGACTGACTGTAAGGCACCGGTAGTCGAAGGCATCACTTTCTACTGTAAATACTTAGGCAGTACTCTCGTAGAGGAACCGTCCAGTGATGTCCTGACTGCCGATGCCATCAAACGGATCATTGCTATGGTTTGACTCAAATATTAGTTTGAATTTAATATTAAATTATTTATAAAAACATTTCATTTCCTTATATTTTAGGCCAAAGCGAGCGGAAAGAAGTTAAGACACGTTTCCATTAATGTTAAGCCAATTGGTATCAGTGCTAATGACACGGATAGTGGGCAACAGCTCTTCAATCTATCGATATATCGGTATTTGATTTCATATTTCTGTTTGAATCCAACGAATGTCTGAATTGTGTGAATATAATGCTAACCCAACCCAACTGTATGTCCAGAATATCTTACTGTTCAGCGGACGCGACCTTCGATCGAGTGGTGGCCTTCATAGCGACCAACGCTAATGAGACGCACGAATGTCACGCCTTTCTGACCTCCAAACGCAAGATAGCAGAGGCGACGGCTCTAACCATTTCACAGGCATTTAGTATTGCATTCGACAAATGGAAACAAATCAGTGATAACTCTAATGCAAATGAGTGTCAGACTAACGGTGCGAATGAGACACAAAGCAATAGCAAACCGTCCAATACTGAGGATAATAATGTTGCTGTCATTCAGGCCGAGAGGCCACTCATTGATCTCACAAGTGATGAAAACGCCAGACCCGGAGGACTGGCTGTCAGCTTAGACTTTGACGACAACTTCAGGTTTGCTTTAATTGTGTTTCGGTTTAAGACTTGAATTATAAATGTTTTTCTAAACAATAGATTAGATAACAAGTCGTCAACAAATGGACAGCAATTACGCGATAACTTAAATATTGGAAACTTTGAACAATTGCAGCGATTGGTACACAAAGAGGCCAATGAGACCCAGAAGAATGACAAGTTCTTCGCCGAAGACGACCTCTTCTCGCTCTGAATGATATGTTTTCTTCATTTGTTTATATGATTTGTCGCCGAAAAGCAATTTGTTTTTTGATTACAATTAATATTCAGATCATTAGTATTCTTAATGTTTAGATATTTTTTATTTTTGTTAAATATTTTATTTTAATTTTTGATTCAAATATAGTTTTTTCTCTTTTTTTCAAACATCTCTTAAATCAAGTGCCGAAAAAACGATCATTTTTTAAGACATTTATAGATTAATGAATTTTTTGATTACATTTTCTCAATCATTAGTCCAACGAATGCTTGAATTTTTGAAAGAATTAAACGAATGTTAATAATCGAGTAGTAATTCAATAGATTTTTATCTATAAATCAATTTTTATATGCGATAAGAGTTGACAATAAATAAGAAAACATTTACGAGTCGTTCAATCAGTAGATCGAAAGACACTATGGAATAGACCCGGAGTATACGAAGACCAGAATCTCAATGAAGACCTCGTATTGTATAAGAGTTTTAAACCGAATCCACTAATAGTTGGCCACAAATACATGGATGAGAACGACTGGAAATTAAAAATCTCAATGACTTTAATCTCATTTATATTTTAATCTCTAATACTATTCAATACTTTACACAAATATTGTATCGTTTTATTGATTCTTCACTTTTGCAATAAATATTGATTTCACTTATGTTTGCGAATAATATTCATTACCAGAGTCTGTAAAAGGATCGGGTCCATCCCTATGTATGAGTCTGGTGTCATCACTACATACAAACGGGGAGTTAGCACATCAACTAAATAGTAAGCAGGGTTAACGTTCAAACACAGTTCAAAGATGTGTTGAGAAAAGCACTGTTTGAACTGAAACTTTCCATTTTAAAGCGTATACTTGAACTGCGTTTGAACGTTAACCTGGTTACTATTGAGTTGATGTGCTAACTCCCCGTTTGTATGTAGTGATGACACCAGACTGTGATGGTTATACATATATTATTTATTTCCAACACCAAGATCAATTTTAATATTTATACAGTTTGATCGCCAGAGTACTAATCGATTTAATATTTTACGTGAATTTCATATTTAATTATAATTTGAATTGAAATGAAATAAATTGAATACAAAATAAGTTTTAAAAATATTTAGAGTAAATATAATATAATTATTAAAATATTTAATTTTTATCGATTTTCAAATATTTTAAACACTTTACTACAATTGGTGAACACATAGACCGACAGACATAAGCGAGTCTTTAGTTAGAAATGTAATTAAAAGTGTTACCAGAACAATTTAATCAATAAATGAATACAGTCACTTTAATTTTCTTACTTTACATTTGTGTCTTGCTGAAAGTGATATAAATAGAATTTCTCACTTATAATAATCAATATCTATTAAAACATTCAAAATACTAATCGATTTAATATTTCATATTTTACGTGAATTTTATATTTAATTATGATTTGAATTGAAATGAAATAAATTGAATACAAAATACATACAAATAAATAGACAATAAATAAGAGATAATTGCTGTTAAGATAACAATAATAAGTGGAATATAATTGTATTGTCAGAACAAACGATATAATTATGACAATGAATATTCTAATTTATATGTAACTTGTTCCAGGATAATTTCATCCTGAGTGCATTTTTCAACTGTCTGTTTAATATAATAGCAGAATATTTATTTTTAGGTAATTTGACAATAGTTTTCATTATGCTGTTCATGTGATCCAAAATTGTTAGAATTTTGTTGTACAAACATCAAGATCAATTTTAACATTCTTACAGTTTGATCGCCAGATTTCTAATCGGTTTAATATTTCATATTTTACGCGAAGTTTATATTTAATAATGATTTGAATTGAAATGAAATAAATTGAATACAAAATTAATTTAAATAAATTTACAGTAAATATGATATAATTGTTGTTAAGATAACAATAATAAGTGAAATATATTTGTAAAGTAATAACTGAAGACATAATTATGACAATGAAATATTGGATCTTATATAGAACCTGATTCAGGATACTTTCATCCAGAGTGAACTTTTCAATTGTCTGCTTAATGTCAAACATTTTATTTTTAGG
>JAQIWA010003018.1:0-11503 GCA_034693305.1 Eueremaeus valkanovi | reverse complement strand
GCACCAAGAACTATGGCTTGGGCTGGAATTTGGGGCAATAAAGTCCTAGGTCCATATTTCTTTGATGGAAATTCTGTGAATGGGCCTTCATTTAAACAAATGATGGATGACCAGGTTAATTTAATTTAAATTCGGTTACAATTGACTAGAGTCTTCTGTCCTTTTTTATAGGTTTACCCGAGAATTAGACACATGAATGGAATTGAAAATGCAATACTTATATTAGACGGTGCTCCAGGTCATTTTTCTCTAATAGCTAGAGATTGGCTGAATGATAAATTCGAGGGTAGATGGATTGGCCGAGGTAGTCCACTGGGCGAATGGCCACCTCGATCTCCTGACCTGACACCGTTAGATTTTTATTTATGGGGTTTTGTTAAAAGCAATGCTTATAAGTGTGCTCCGAAAACATTGAATGAGTTAAAAAGAGCGATTCGGGCCACTTTTAAATTGGTCAAATCTCGAACATCATTTTGAACAATTTAACTAATTTTATTAAATCTAGTATTTATTATTAAACTTTGTATTTTTTTGTCTCAATAACTAAGCTATACTGTATTTGCCTCCTATGTATCGCAATAAAACGAGGATTCTGTACACAGCTCTAATGTATTGAATAGTGAACTCCTGTTCCCAAATCTGATGACTGTTTATAACTAAATAATTGTCTAATAATTATTATTTCAACTGAAAGTATATTTTATTGCAATGAAAACAGAATTTATTTTATTGACTAATACAGGAAGGGATGAGAAAATGTCAACTTTTGTACTGTTGTTTAAGTGCGGCCTATATTTAGATGACTGTATAATATGTGTGTTTGCACTCTATTGGGGACTGTATTGAATGCATTGACTGTATTGAGTGTTATATACAGTATATGTTGTTATTCAACACAAATATGTTTTAGACATACGTTCGACAAATAAATCAATAAATAGACTGAAATATAGTTTAGTTTTTATGCGATTTATATAATAATTGAATAAACAGTGAATCGAATCATATGTTTGTAAGCAATGGCTGAAAGAAGGAAAACAAAGCGAAAGAAAGAAGTGATTAATGACTCAGACATTGGATCTGATTATCAGATAAGCGACTGATTTGTTGCAAACCAATGAATATTTTGGCACAAAATCAGACGAAATGATAATCAAATCAAACATTAATTAATGAAAATATATTTCAATTGTTTTCTAATCCAATGAATAGAATGAAACGAATTTGGATTCAGAAAAGCCGTCGAAAGTCGAGTACGAAATCGCAAAGTACTTGAGATCAAGACTACCGCCGAAGAAGACAACTCTTCTCTCCCATAAAGTCGACTATTTTATTGGTCTGACTATCGATTGAATCAATGGATTCATGTCTTCATTGTTTGAATGCTTTTATTAATATTTGATTTGTTTTCATGTCTTCCGACGAATAGCTTCCAAAGCCATCGATCTGTTGATGGACTCCAAGTGGAGTAAAGACGACAAACGACGGAAGGAAGCGCTGTTCACATCACGCGATTCTGTGGTCTCTTTCATGGATCAGATGCTGAGACATAAGTTCTTTCACAGAGCGAAGACAGTTGTCGTCAAAAAGGATAAGAAGAAGAAAGTGGAGAACGAAGAGAGCAGTTGTAATGAGGAACAGATGGTCTCCATGTCGTTGAAGACCAAACACAAGGAGAAGACCAAACACAAGGACAAGGAGATTGTCCTCAAGGAGAAGGAGAAGGAGAAGGACTCGAAGGACAGGGATTCCAAGGATTCTAAAGAGAAAGAGACCAAAGAAGAGGAAAAAGAAGTGGAGACTAAGAAGAAGGAGAAGAAGAAGATAAAGCTTGACATGCATTTGGAACAGCTCTTCGTCGACGACAATGAGGTGAGCACTCGGTTGAGTGTTTGAGTCTGTGTTGGCGGCACTCATGCCGTATGTCTTGACTCACATGTTATGACTAACTGTTGTTCCGATCGCTTGGATAGCCGTATGTCTGGATCTATGACCCGATCCCACTGCGCGCGTGGCTCATCGGCGCTGCGCTTGTCTTCGCTGCGATAGCGGTGTGTCTGTTCCCTCTGTGGCCGCGCACAGTTCGCAATTATGTGTATTACCTGAGCATAGCTGCGGCCGCTTTCCTCTTCTTTATCATTGGTTTAGCCGTTCGTGAGTTCTCTTGAATCGAATCGATCTCTCGATTGAGTCAATCGTTGTCTCTATGACTGAACACATTTTGCTAACCGTTTAGTGTTATTATTGGTTTTCAGTTCGTTTGGTTATATTCACAATCGTATGGGTCTTCACATTCGGTAAACACCACTTATGGCTACTCCCGAACCTCACAGAAGACGTCGGCTTTTTTGAGTCCTTTTGGCCGATATATAAACACGACTTTAAGCCCAATGAGGACAAGGAGGACAAGAAGGATAAGAAGAAGCGAAAGAACAGTGATATCAGTACTCCTCTGATCGACAGCATTGAGAACAATGAGAACAATGAGGAGAACAAAGAGTCCGGTTCTGAGAGCGCTTCCACTGTCGAGAGTATTACGAAAAACAATTCTTCCAATGATTTGAATAAAGAGGTGACGAATGGTATGAATGGTATGAATGGCTTCGAAATACTTGACTCAAACGAATTGGAAGTCACGGAAGAACAGGAACGACAGGAAAGACAACTAAAACTATCGGATAATTGAAAGCAATTTATATTATATTTATTTGAATTCTATTATTATTAACGCTTTTATTATTATTTTCTTTGGGAATCAAAATATTATTTAATATTATTTATATTTATTATTAATTAATAATTATTTTTAACTTATTATAGATTTTTATAATTAATCTATTTTTTCAATTTCTTCCGAATTTTTGTTATTTTTGTTTTCAAATAATTCGATGTTTTTTGAAATCTCTTTTTATAGTCATTTGAACCGTATTTTTGCTATTTTTTCAGACCTTTAGCTTTGATTCTTACAATCTTTTAGTTTTTTTTGTGTTTTCAACAAAATTTTGAGAATATTTTTTGAATTTTTGTCTGAAATTTCTTTTAAGGTTTCATTGTTTGAAAGATATTCAAAATTGTTGGCAATTATTACAAATTGTATCGAAATATTGAAAATTTAATAAAAAATTTTATAAACAAAAATAATTAATTGCTTTCATTCGTTGCGCTGTTATGTCCGAAGTATTGGTGCGAATCGAGTCGTGTATTGCGCAACACATATACAGTCATCCGCTGACGAACTTAAACGAAGCGGAGCCTAAACCAGATGAGAAGATTCAATGAAAAGTCAATTTGTTGTCAACATTCGCTTATTGTTTGCGAAACAAAATTATTTCGAAGTTATAAACCGCTAATCATTGTTCTCATTGTTAGTATAGCTAATGCAGTGTTACTACTGTGCAGTCTTTTATAGTTGTGAACACCAATTGACCCAAAGATACTCTACTCTAATGGTTATATTACCACATAATCACCAATAGATCCAAATATTATCAATCGATATCTTTTTGCCAAATCTTTTCGCGCTTCATAGTTTGGCCTTTCTTCTTTTTAACTCCGCTTCCGTAGGAAAAAAGGAGTGTATAGTTTCTCCGCCGATTCTACCAAGTGGAGTTAAAGTAATTCTGCTATAATACAGCCTTGTTTCTTTTTCTTTTCTTCTGATCTCCTGTTCTGTCGTTCTATTCTTTCAGGACAGCCTCAGAAGTGACTGAAAATTGTGGGACACTGTCCTGGGTCATAGTCCTGTGCGCGCAGTTCTACTGTACTACAATTGGTAACCCTTTTGTTTGTTCTCTATTTAATTCAAAGGGCATTCTCTTCGCGGACTTCACCCTCCGATCGGCCAAACATAAGGATTGTCATCATTTTTGGTCTTCTCTTCCAAACCTGTCATATCGTTGTCGACCGCAGACTATATTTTCGTGACTTATCGGTTCCGGGAATACAATGATTGGGCGAATCCAATGCTTTTTCGGGATTTCAATGGTGAGAACGAAGAAGAAGGCGTCGAACTCCAGGTCCAGTTTGATAATCAACAACAAGAGGACAATGATGTGGAACCAAATGAAGATGAAAATGGAGACGAGATAATTGCCGGTCCAATGCCCCGGCATGAATGACAACATTTCGGAAGTTTGCAAAGAATGTGCACAAGTACTGTATTCTACAGAACAGTTGACTTAATAAGATTGAGCGGAAAGTATCCTGGTGATTGATTTAATCGAATTCCATTATAAAGTTATAATAAAATATAGGATTCACAGCAAATGTGATTCAGTGTTGAATCAAATCTTCAATATTTTCAGTAAACGACAAAAAAAGAAAAGATTTTGTTTGTCGTCAAACAACTGGAAGAAACACCGAATCGTCAGTCCATTCACTCAATGAAAGGCTTCACAAGAATGCAATTGAAATCTAATTCATTGATAAGTTTACCGAATATTATATAAGAGATGAGATTTGCGGCAAATAATTGGTGTAATGAGTATAAGAATCATAACTATTGTTATCCAAAACTTATATTTTTATTTGCAATGAATCATAAGTTGTGAACAAATCGTTAACTTTTTATCGAAAGCAAAACATATGAAACGAATAATTAATTATTAAATCATTTTTATTAAAAATTATTTACGAAAAAAAATTTTTGCAAAACAAAAGAACAAAACTTAAAAATGAATGGAAAGTGAAATAATGATTATTAAAAAAGATAATCAGATTAAGCGCACAGTTATTCTTCAATATTAACATTATTTCGAAGTATTAATCGATTAACAAAAGTAGGAATAAATGCAAAAAACAATAATTATATTTCAAATGATTTGAGCGAATAATTGGACACAAAAGTAGACTCAGTTATGCAATGGGAAGCCACTGGCCCTCATCGTTCTCCTCTATGTACGCGTATTCCCCGCCATTGTCGCCCTCAGGGATACTAATCGTTGGATTCTCTTCGATGTCGTCCCCATTAAAGGTCAATTGCATGGCAGCGGCCAATGGATCGACACCTGTAGTCGATTGCACACAAATATAATTAAATTGAACTCAAACTCAAATCAATTAATAATTTTATTTATAATTACAAATATATACGTCAAATATCAAATACCCGGCTCGTCATAGGACTGTTCGAAGCCATCCTCCATAAGGCCTTGGATCGCATTCTGGGTCTCATTGAGTGTGGATCCGGTTCTCTTCAAACGGTTGCTCTTCTCCAGAGCCTGTCTTTGCAAGTCTTCGAACAATTTGTCTAAATTCGCAATATATTTGAGGCACTCGTCCGGCCCTATGGCGTGATGTGTAGTGCAGTGATTCATAATCTGTTCCAATTGTTTGCACCTTTTGTTGCAGTTCTTGCACACAAATGAAGTAAATTCCATGCAATGAGTCATCAAATGATTGAGAATAGCAGTCATGTCGTCGTAATCGAAGGTCGAATCACATAAACAGCATTTGTTGGTCTGGTCTGCAGACCACCCGATCTTATGGTCATTTTCTCTGTGTTCGACCAAACAGGCGAAAACAGATGAACTATACTCACAGTATTTGCACTCAAAGGGTAAGCCATAACATGAATGCGAAGATTTGGCGTGACTTTAGTGCAAGTATTCAGACGTTTAGTAAATTTAATCAAAAATTAAGGCAAATATAACATACCGTTCGAGTGAATGCAACTCTTTTGACAGAAAATTGCAGTCAAAGGCACACTTAAACATCGGGTGCTTTACTGCCAAATGCTGGGACACGAGGTCTGAGTTGGGGGCCGTGTAGTTCTTGCAAATATTACACTTGTATTTGGATGTCGTTGTCTTCAAGTACGCCAACGACTCGATGTGTTCCGACTCAAAGTGTTGACACAATTCCTGTTTGTTCTCGAACTCCGATCCCTTACAGGCCTCACAGCCATAGAGAATAACAGTCTTCATGACAGGCGGGTGTTCGGCCAGTTTGTGCTGATCTAACGCCTGCTTATTGAAGAAGGCTTGGGTGCAGACCTCGCAGTAGACTTTGACTGTTCTGTCCATTCGATGTTTGGCCGAATGGAGCAGTAGTTGTGTCCTCTCATTGGTGCTGAAGTCACAGTATTGACATTGAAATACTTCGAGCGTTTTGGTGGCACTATTAGTACTATTAGCACTGTTGGCCTTATTATTATTCACATTTTGCTGATTCACAGCACTGGTATCCGAATCGCTGGAATCTGTTCGCACGAGTCGTCGAGAAATTTGTTTCACTTTTTTATTCGAAGTTTTGGATGCATTAGAAGTGTTGGAAGTCTTGGGCTTTGACTCGCTTTTGACTCGTTTTCTCAAATGACTGCCGGAGTTCTGGTCTTTCCTCACATCATATTCGGAATCGTCTGAACTTTTTCGGTTGGCTTTACGTTTAGGCACTGTTCGGGGCGTACCTGAACTCTTACTACTGGCCGGCGTTGGCGTGCGTTTTGGTTGAGCGCTGTCTCTGCTCTTTGTTGCAGACGATTCCCGATTCGGTTTGGATTCTGTTTTAGGCTTTCCTTCGCTTTCAGATTCGGAGGAACTCTCGGATAAATCGATTGAAAAATTTCTATTATTTTTACTCATTTTTCTGTTTTTTATTTCTTCGGAAATAATTGAACGGAAATTGAAATCGTCTGCACTTTCGGACGCCTTTTCCTCTCTATCTTTGGTCTGTTTCGGTGGCTCTTCAGTCCTGTCTTCGGCTACCACTTCATCCGATTCATCGCTTGCATTCATTTCATCCAATTTGATGACATCTTTGATCAGAATGTCTTCACTCTTCTGGCGCTCTTTAGGAATGCCTTCAAACGATATATTGCCAGCGATTGCGTCCTCTATATAGTGTTGGGAAAACTGCATTAGCCGTACACTACAGTCCTTACAAATACCGTTTGGATCGTATTTCGAAGTGCTTTGAGAACACATCTCAACACTTGATTGCGAGAGAAAGGCATTCGCCGGAGGATTGGGTTTGACTGCAGTTGAGGCCGAAGAGGGCAGTGAACTGGTCTGTGACTGAGACGAGAAATACGAATTGGAAGAGTTGTCGTCCAATTCTATCACTTCAACCGATGACTTCTTGTGGACCTCCGCTCTTAAGGCTTCTCTGAATGGCTTTTCCCTGTCTTTCCTTTTCTTATGGTTCGACTCATTGGAATCCAAACTATTGCCACGTTTTCTGTTCGAAGCCATCGAATGATACGACGAATTCATAGATATGTTGTCGTCCTCTGAATCAGACGACGACGCGATTGAAACGATATCCTTTTCCTTCACATTCTTGTTCTGGCGCTTACTCTCCGATGGCTTCGATTCCTTGAGATGAGATGTAAGTCTCTCCACTTCCTTCCAATTGGGTAACTTCTTCTCCTTTGGAGTCTCGACTTCAGGTTTGTTATCCCATTCCTCTTCGTTGGCCTTACAGTTGATTCCATTGATCTGAAAATACTGAGTCAAAGACGATATTCTTGTTTTCCAATCCTTGAAATTGTCGACAAAATCCTTAATATTCGTCGAAATACTATTGAATACAAAATTATTTATTAACCAATGATTGCACGAAAACACAAAGAATAGTGAAATGTCTTCTCTCTCGACAATCGCGAAGTAAGTCGACTGCAATTCCTTATCATCTTTGGGGCAATTCCTGTCACCGAACTCGAGCTGAATGTCAACCATTGGTAGTTTGATTGTGTCGTTGTTATTGTCAGCTCTGCTCACAGTTTCGACGTCTCGTATGAATTCGAGCAAATCTTTTCGCAGGAATTCTCGAACTTCTTCTGCGAATTCTTTCTGCGACTCTTCCGGCAGAACCAGACGAATAGCATTGGGAGTGCCGTACGTCTGGAACAGACCTATCAGGTGTTTGGAGAGACTGTAAGCACTCATAGTCTCCAAGACTGCACAGTTGAATATCGAAGACTTCTCGTTGAGGTCACGCACGACCAGCACTTGGTCGATGAGCCCGACTTCGATGTATTTCCACAATTGAAATGTCATTAAATCGTATTCTTTTGGATTACAAACTCTGCACTGATTTATGACATTCTTGACGTCGTATTCAGTGGTTCCCCAAAAGAACTTGTTTTGTATCGACTTAACCGTTGCTTTGATTCCTCGATGTCTTTGATTGGCTTTCGCCTTAACATTCAGGTGATATTCCACTGCTATTTGTCGCTGTCTTTCCTCAGTCTCCACCACTTCCTGTGACCTCAGAAACAGTTTATTTCCTCTGATTTTGAAATTTTTGGCCTCATTTTTGAAATCCGATTCGTTGTAACCAATTATTATGCCTTTCGTTAAGTAAGTCCTAATAGAGTTGTAATACTTCTGATCCAATTCCAACGTTTTGCGCGCCTTTAGGGCCGGAGTCGGCATTTGCTGACTATTGCTCGCTTCGGATGACAATTGGGAGGAATCGAAGGATACGGAGGACATAGTAGGGCACAGATTGGGCTTAACTGCTCGCATGACTACCTGTTTAGGCGATAAAGTGCTCGGTCTGAGCGAAGGTAACTTCACCGGAACAGAAGCTCTTTCCTCAATGGGTGGACTCACGTCTCGTTCTGCTTCTGGAACGGGAATCGCCTCTACTTCCGGTACCACAACACTGGATCTGATGGGAGAGGAAGGCTTGGCTTTTGATGGTTCAGGAGATTTAGCCCTTTGGTCCGGTGTGGCCTTCGGCTCAGGTATGGTCTTTGAAACCGGTTTAACCTTTGGCTCAGATCTTGAGTCCGGCTCAGGTATGGTCTTTGAAAGGGGTTTAGCTTTTGGTTCAGGTTTTGCGTTCGGCACAGGTTTAGTGGTCGGCTCCGGTATAGTCTTTGACAAGGGTTTGGTCTTTTGCACAGCTGTTGCTGTCGGCACACTTCTAGTGTTGGGCTCCGGTATAGTCTTTGACAACGGTTTGGCCTTTGGCTCAGGTTTTGCGTTCGGTTCCGGTATTATCTTTGATAATGGTTTGGCCTTTTGGTCAGGTCTTGCTGTCGGCACAGGTCTAATGCTCGGCTGCGATATAGTCTTTGACAAAGGTTTGGCCTTTTGGTCAGGTCTTGCTGTCGGCACAGGTCTAATGTTCGGCTCCGATATAGTCTTTGACAATGGTTTGGCCTTTGACTCAGGTTTTGCGGTCGGCACAGGTCTAGTGATGGGCTCCGCTATAGTCTTTGACAGTGGTTTGGCCTTTTGCTGAGGTCTTCCTGTCGGCACAGGAGGTCTATTCTTCGGCTCCGGTATAGTCTTTGACAGCGGTTTGGCCTTTTGCTGAGGTCTTGCTGTCGGCACAGGAGGTCTATTGTTCGGCTCCGGTATAGTCTTTGACAGCGGTTTGGCCTTTTGCTGAGGTCTTGCTGTCGGCACAGGAGGTCTATTGCTCGGCTCCGGTATAGTTATTGACAGTGGTTTGGCCTTTGAATCAGGTATTGCGGTCGGCACAGGCCTAACCTTTGAGAGCGGTTTAGACTTAGGTTTCGGCTCAGCATTGGTTGCATTGACCGGTTGGACATTCGGGGCCTTTGGTTGTGGTTTGGGAACAGTTTTAGAATTATTTTCAAACTCTGCCAAAAGGTTCTCCAAATCGTCGAGTGCTTTGACTTCAGTCAAACCCTTGTCTTCATTCGAGTTCTTGTCTTCAATCGAATCCTTGTCTTCAATCGAATCCTTGTCTTCAATCGAATCCTTGTCTTCAATCGAATCCTTGTCTTCAATCGATTCCTTGTCTTCAATCGATTCCTTGTCTTCAATCGATTCCTTGTCTTCAATCGAATCCTTGTCTTCAATCGAATCCTTGTCTTCAATCGAATCCTTGTCTTCATTCGAGTGGTTGTCATCATTGGAGGCCTTACTGTCCGAACTGGAGCCCCAAGAGCTGGAACTGGAGTCAGTTTTGGTCTCAGGTATGGGAACAGTCTTTGCTTTACTGCCGGAAGTGATGTCTTCGCTGAGCTCTTCTGTGTCTTCATTGGTCCCATCATTGGTGTCGTCGACGGAGTTGTACAGCAATGAGTCCACTTCCCCGAAGTCTTCTTCCTCGAAGTCCAACTCGTCGTCCATTAACGCACTCATGAGTTGAGGACTAATTCATTGAATTCTTTGATTTCCTGAAAGCAATTAACATTGAATAAGAGTTGAAATGAAATGAAATAAAGAGTTGATTCCGAATACAAACCAATCACTAATTGAGTTCAAGCGATGAGACAATAGTTGAGAGAAAATGTGGTCAACAGAGGTATAGATGCGATCGAGCGCTCAAACAATAACAATACCAGAGGTATGAGAGCTGAGGCGGCGCTCAAACCCAGGCATCCAATCAAATGAGAAATGTGTTCACAAAAAGTCTGTCTGTTTTGCAATACATTTAAATGCTTTGCAAACAAAACGTCTCAAACAAGACATGCATTCATTGACACCAATATTCACAGACAGACCGACAGTAATGTAATCTTAAGCAGAATTTGTATTATCTGTGAAACCCATTCACTGAATAGGAAGACGTAATCTATAGTTGAAATATATTCACAGTTATAATAACTGTCGGTTTCATCAGTTTTTAATTCTTTTGAAAACTTTAACTTATTTTTTGAGGTTTCGCTCATTTGGGTTGAAGTTTGCAAACATTTAATCATTTAATCGTTTAATCATTGCATTCAATCCAATACACGTCTGCTTAAGGGGTCTCGGCTTAGGTTTGCGACCATTTCTCAAATAGCATATTGCACATGCAATTGTGCCATCTCAAATATTAGTGTACCTCTACTGTGAACAAAGTTGAGTCAGTTGATCTAGCTCAATGTGCAAGCTCGTCTATTTTGGGGACTATTTTGAGATTGTTTGCCGAATCGATGAGTATTTTAGTGCACACTTTCCACCACTTGGGCGAGGGTCCAATATTATCGAAAAAAGCAACTTGCTTTTGATTTCAGAGTTTATTTGAGCCCTACCCCTCCCCTGGACATAGCCCAACCCCTCCCCTGCACATCATTAGTTTAACTGCACTTTATTTAGTGAGCATTGCATAACATGTACTCATAGTATGATTTAGTGATTAATACAATAAAACTTAACTTTTATTCAAAAAGGCTTTTAATCAGAGTTTGAGTTAAATTGAGTTCTCATTGCCTTACCTACTGTACCAAAGTGTGAACTCGGAGTTCAGTATTCAAAACATTATAATCTATATATTCAGTGCTAATCATTTCCAGTCATATATTAAATGACCAGAAAATCGAAATAGAGTTCAGTCGATAAGCAATGATTTTATTGAAAACAAGACTGTACCATGTTATGTTAACTCCGTTTGTGCGATGAAATTGAATGATACAGATTGTCTTATATAGATTTGATATTTATTCCGTTGCTAATAAAAGACCACTCCAGCCTGTCCTAAGCTTTTCCTTCTGCCTTTTCATAATCTTGTCATCTGTCCCGTTGTTAATAAAGAACTTGTATCAAAACTTGTAACCGGTCAAAACTATATACTCCGCTTTTATTAATAATTGAAATAA
>JAQIWA010003017.1:0-11504 GCA_034693305.1 Eueremaeus valkanovi | reverse complement strand
CTGATCCATGACTTACTGCGCAAAGCCATAGTCGTAGACCACAGTAAGAGTCCGTGCGAACCAAACTTCATCCCCGATGACACGAGTGACCAAACATATGTCGTGTTCATCAAGATGTCGGGCCCTAAAGACTTCTCTACTTGGCTACAGGTGGCCAAGTGCTTCAAGGTATGGGATCTGGACCCACGCGGATATCACAAATCGATGTGGAGGTTCTTCCACAAACACAACCACATCCTTGTCGTAGGCGTACCTCACAGTCCTTATTCGTGAGTCCAATTCGTGAATACTTTTCTCATAAATTCATTTCTTAACAATCCTTCTCTCATCTGACTGTGCAGATCATACAAACCATCTCTGGTGACACCGATTTATATACCGAAACAAATAACAAATAAAAAGCGAACCAAAAGATGACATTATATTAAACGAATTTAGACTTAATTTGTATTAATATTAATATATAATTAATTATAAGCTGTGATAGAGTGAGAGTCTATTTATTTCATTCACTTATTTGTATTATTTTATAGTGTTTTCAATTGTGTGCCAAATATCTATTGATTTGATTAATTCAATATAAGTTTGATTATTAAGAACTCATAGACACAATGACGAGACAAATGAGCTTTTCTTATATCATAGTATTGAATGATTTCCTAAATCCAATCCACATCCATTTCAAATAAATAATCATAAGAATCAAAATTCATCCACAGATTGAACTTTTTGACAAATCCAATGCATTTTGACTTCTAATTGACTTAAAACCAGTTTATTGTATATATATTTAAATCTATTATAAGTCCAACAAAATGTTCGACAAAACTCTAAAAATGAATACTTTTTTATTTGAATATCAAAAGAATTTTCAATGATTTTTACTTTTGATGAATTACTAAACCGTTTCGAAGGAATTATATGAAAAATCTTTGATTAAATGATTATTTATTCGGACGGAGAATATAATCATATGTTGTGTATATTATAAAATATATTTCTCATTAAATGTTGTTCACTAATGATCTTAATTGTGTTTATATGAAAAATATAACTAATTATAATTGTTATCTCATATAAGATCGCATGTAATCTAGTCTTTTAATTAAATAAATTGTATAATAAAAGAGTTATAATATTAAGATGTATTGAAACGAATTATAAATAAAAATAATTAATTAATTAAAATAATTATAAAATATAGCAATTATTTTATTTTTATAAACTCAATGGCCTTTTATTTTATTAAAACTAAACTTAATATTAATTAACTAATTTCTTAATTAATATCTGATGACGTGGATGCAATCATTCCAAACAATATGATTGACTATGAGCTTGGATATATATGTACTAGACATAGCTGATTCATTATTCAAATTTCCTGGAGCATTTATTTAAATGAAATAACTAAACCACTGAATCAATTCAGGAATTCTGTATACAATTTCTCACATTATTGCGAACCGTTGTGACCAACAACCGGATCAATTGCTCAGATTATTGCCTTGTATATTTGATATTAAAATCTTGATTTGAGCTCAATTTTATTTAATTCTTTATTTATGAAATTATGATTACATTGCTATTAAATGAGACATTAATTGTGAAAATAATATTAACAAACATTCAACTAAACAGAGATTATTATTTGGTTTTAATAAATCAGTGCATCCCATGTGAAATGTGCAGAAAATGCGAATGGCATGGCCTGGATACTTTTATCTAACATCGACAAAATATCTCTTACATTAAAGTTATTGAATATTAATTAGAAATTAATGTTATTTATATGTTTTGAGATCTGTCTAGACTCTAATGAATAGTACTCTTGGTCACACTGGTAAAAGTGGTTAAGTTTGCACATCTCTGGTCTGTTTTAAGACAGTATAAAAATTTATCGTTCATTCAACTGAATATCAATTCATAATCAAATTTCTGTAATTTGTGTCTCAATTACACCAAAGAAAGTCACTTAACTTCAAAAGCAGATAAAAATTGTTTAAATTAAATATTTTTTTTAATTATACAAAAAATTGTGACCAAAAGAAACTATTATTGGTTTGTAATCTAAAAGCTATTTATTTACAATAAAATGATTTTAAGGTCATTTGAAAATTCATATAAATAGGATATAAATAAATAGAAAACCATAGATAAGAGCCTAAACTTCATTCGGCTATCAAATTGACAAAAGCCATGACACAAACGCCGGCACATATGAAGAATGCCTGTTTGAGTGACTGACCAAAGTCTGGTTCAGTTAGGAGCTCGGGTAAAATACTGACTAAAGCAATGTGCAAAAAGCCACCCGAAGTGAACGGTAGTATCCATGCCGTTCGGGTGCCGACCACATCAGCAGAATCGGCTAATAATATAATAACTGAGCCGAGAACTGTAACACCAGCTATAGCTACCTGCGCTCTGACTGCTTGCCATTTAGAGAAACCAGACTTTATAAGTATAGCGAAGTCTCCGATTTCGTGGGGTATTTCGTGAATAACTATCGCGAATGTCGTCAATAAACCCACTTTAATGCTGACCAGAAAACTAGCGCCGACTGCCATACCGTGGGTCAGGTTATCGAAGCCATTGGCCAATAGATTTAAATAACCTGTTATATTGAACTTTGTTGACTTCGAGGTATCTGATGAATGAAAATAAATATCAATTATATTATATTTAGAATTCAGGCGAAAATATTTTTCTCATAAGTATTAATAAATCGTTTTTCTTAACCAATATTTTCTCATTTAATTGAATTTATGGTAAAAATAATTTTAATAGATTTGGACTCGAGTCAAATTGAAAATTGTTTTATCTTATGCCCAAGCCTGTTTATTTAGCTGGGTATGTCTAATTGTATCAGTATTGTTGAATACCTTCATTGAAAACTTGGTGAAATCAAAATTTCTATCAAGCTGAAGTTTTTTATTTAGCAGCTCTCTCTCTCTCTCTCTCTCTCTCTCTCTCTCTCTCTCCCAAAAATAAATTGAAAAATTTTGAATTTCAGGTATTAATAATATGAATGGATGAGAGAAAGTCTTTGACTATAATTTATACAAGCTTAATTACCCTGTGCACCTCATTCAAGTGGATACAACTCATTCGAATATTATAATAAAGAGTTTAGATTTAAAAGTTCTGAAATAGATTTAACCCCGAAATATAGTCCTTATCTGCTTATAAATAGATACTCTGTAGACATTTCCTTATTTGTTAAATATAAATATACACTGGTTCAATAATAACATAATAACATTGTCGTTCATTTAAAAATAGTAGCGACCGATCGATTATTTTTTACATTGATTTTAAATCATTAACTCTTTTCTTATTCTAATAATTATTAATAATATTTTGCAAAAGTCTAACAAACCTGAGATAAATTAAATTGAGTTAAAAAATTAATTTTCCCTGAAGAAATAACCCTGATAAACTGTATAGAATTGTACCGTATTATATAATAATACTAAACAACTGTACATATCTTACCTGTAGTTATGACTAATAGAGTATAAAACTAATGATAATTAAAGAAAAAGTCAATGAATTTCAATAACCATTAAATTTAATGCTATTCTAATGATAATAATTGTTTGTCAATAGGATTATTACCATCTTTTTTGGCACAACCATTGCTCAGCAGACCATTGCTTATGTGTCCATTGATAGGCCTTGTATTGAAATTGTTAGTATCACTACTTGTGTGACAGCCATTCCCTAAATTAGTGTTAATCTGATTCACATCTTCTTTATTGCATTTAATATGACTGAAGAAAGTTTCGGCGAAAGCGAAGCACATAATGCCGGCTAATATCCAGAATCCCATATAAAGCTGGACATTGCGTGCACTCAGACCAGTCTTAAGGATCAGATCCGTAGCTTCTGGAAGCAGATGAAGGAACACATCCCCGAGAAGGCCTCCGACAGCAAAGCTGAGCAGATATTTGAGTAATGTTTTTGAAGACGAATCACTGTTTATCAGACAATTATTGTTTGAAAACGATATGATAAAGAGTGGAAACATAGAGCTGACCCCAATTACACACGAAGATAGCACAGACATCAGCCAAACCTGTATTTTGCAATTGTTCACAAGAGATGTGTATTTTTCCGTAAGCTCTTCAATCAAATACAAGCCGTTATTATTTAATGTATTCATTGTATCCAAAAAAGTGAATTCACTTTTTTCTAACACAAATTCACTGAACTCTGTGTCCAATATTTGACTCGAATTTATTGTTACGAAATCTGATCTCAAACTCAAGTAATTTCTTAATTGATATAAATTTATTGATTCGTTAAACACTGTGACTGAAGTTGTTGTCACTATAGCTGTGCCTAAAATGAATAGAAGTCTCCAAATCATTGCTGAGAAAAGAAATATTTTTGACGTTTGAGATGAGATAAGAATTTTTATAAATGTAATTAAGAATTAAATGTAATTTTCAACAGAAGAGTCTAACACTTGAAAACACTAAACACTTCATTCATAATTAATATGATTTGATTAGACATTTTCGGTAGCCTTTTGTGCTTACAGTCCATAAAAAGTTTTCAATACATTTACAACACTTAGAAATAAAATATGTTTCGGTTCGCAAAAAAATATTGGATCAGAGAATTCACTTATGGTTTACACAAATATATCTATTAATTCATATCTTGTTATTACGACAAAGATTATGAACAGACGCTATAATAACATAAGATTAAGCAAATTATATCCAATATTATCACTAAATACTGATAGTCGAGGGAAAAAGTTATAAAGACACTATTCAGTCACATCGTATCAAAAAAGCACAAAATTTCACAATTAATTTCAAAATTAACAAAATATTTCATTACTTTTTGATAAAAAACAAAAAGAGATATTATTTTTCCAATTAATCTAACATTTAATTAGAAAAGATATTAATTTTAAAATAACTATTAATATTCAGATAAAATATGTATCAAATACTGTTGAATAGACTTGCTTTGAAATATATTTGACACTACTCATTTTTATGCTCAATTGTATCATTGCTCTAAATATTTTTAACTCAATATTCAGATAAGTTTTTAAGCACAACAACTATTTTAAAGTTCTGAAAAATAACTTCACTTTTGAAATAAAGTTATAGAAAAACAATATTATATAATATTTTATACTATTTTAATAATCCTTATAACTGTTTATTTACTAAACACATATACAGTATATAAGAGACAATATATTATATTTCAATGAATTTTCATTTCACTAAACAATACGTTTAAATAAATTATAAGAAGAGAGCGAAACAGTTATGTATTCATTGAAGTGAAAGATAAATGTGAACGAGAAAAGTGAATGCACTTAAAGAAAATCAAAAGAAATAATACGAAAATACTCATAGAAATTGTATGAGTCCTGTCCTGTATTGGTGTATTGAGTCTGCAATAGAGCGCCGACAGGTTTAATGCGTAACACACTTTCCAGAGAGGAATTAACGAAACCTGTAATACATTTGACTGTAATTAAAGTTTTAAAATAAATTTCTTTCTATTCATTTGAATAGTAGTGATGTTTAAGACATTCTAAATATGTATTAATATTTTCCAATTTTATCTCCGATTGCCTGAACTCTATTTCTGTTCATTTGCTTCTTCTGTATCAAAGCAACGATTCTTTGTAACAAAATATTTACAATTTTACAGAATTTTTGTAATTCTTATTTGAGTTCAATTATTTCAACATTAGCTTTGATGTCGTAAAACAATCGATGATTTTAATTGATTTAAACTCATTTAAGTATTTGAATATTCAAACAATAAGTTTGAGGTCAAAAATAAAATTAAAAATTGCTTACAATTCACAATTGATTGCATTTTCAACATAAAAACCTTTTTCTTATGTAATGCTTAAACACCGTATTTATTAATAAAAGTGATTTTTGCAGTAATCTCGACAAGACTTCAAAACATACTCTTCCTTATTGTTTGTAATTATGTAAATCAATTCATATCTATCTATTGGCTGACATAAAACACTTTCATTAGAGTTAATTTGAAGTATGAATACTAAAGAATATATTTCATAGAATTTAAGTTTTTTCGCCTTAATTACTGTAACGGATCGTTACTAACGACAATTACCGGTATTTTGTAACACAAATTAGTATTGACTATAGTTTTATGTAAACGGTAGTAACGATCAAATCAGTAATTTTTATGAACTATTAATTCTGAAACTAAATAATTATTTCAATACAGTATTTGACATATTTTAATAATAGTATAAATCAATTAATTAATAATAATCTCATATTTTCTTCCTTTGAATGAATGAATTAATTTAAACGTTTGAACGAATTGATTGAAGAAATTATATCAAAAATTGTTATTTAAATGATTTTTAATCGATTCGAAACAGTTATGAAATTCCGCTTCAAATACCGGATATTCAAAAGCAGATAAAAAATAGCCCAAATAGAAGGCGTGACAAATGTACCCGGTTACCGATTAGGATTATCCAGTCTAGACATCTATGTAAAAAGAATCAACAGGTATGTCTGTCTTATTTGATGACATCTGAATTCTCTTAAACTGACTGCTGATAATTGAACCCGAATCAAAAATTATCTGAAAATTAAATTTCATCTTAAATGATGACCTTGATTTAAGCTAAATATTCGGCCTTCGACTTGAAGCGCTATTTTTGCGGCCATTGTGGCGGCCATATTGTCAGCCATTTTACCCCTCCATATACCCCCTGAGTTTTAAAACAAAAAATTCGCCATTTTATCTCTCACTATACCCTTTGTCTCGGCCGACCTTGCACATTCCTGCATTATATAGTATTGAGCAAGCTGATTTAAAAAGTTCTTCGTTAAATGTTCAGTGCATATGACTGGAACAGGATTTCTATTTGACTGATAATGGAGTCATACGACAGGTGTGACTAATTTGAATAAAGGGTTCAGTTATGCCATAAAATGAGTCTGACATCAATTCGGGCCAAACAAACATAAAAATTGTTACACTTTTTATTGTATCTAATAATCAATTAAACAATTTATTTATTTTTGTAAATTTTGTTTTCGTATATAATCTAAGTTTCAAACTCTTGACAACTATTTCTAAAACTGATTTTAGACCAGAAATAATCAATATTCGCAATCAGTTTGGTCTGTGATCTCAAAGTTGGAGACAGTGCTGTTCACTGCAACCAATTGATCGGTCAATTTAGTGATCATTTTTTGGTTCAGTTTCGGTGTTCGACTCAAAATCCAAGAAAATTCTGGAATAAAACAAATATTGAAAATAATAATAAATTAATAAAAAATTATTTTATTCAAAATGCGTACCAATTCTTATGGGTTCATACGATCCTTCAAAACAGGAATAGACTAACGAATAGTTCTTATAGTCTGTGTCTAACACCCAATACTGTCCTTTAGCGCTGTCTGAAAAATACATAAAATTAAGCCAGGCTTCTTTAACTAACTTTTTATAACTTTACGTCTCTCGAACTCGACTGTAAGATTGGCCGGATTTTTAGGATCTGGAGTTGCCTTTCCTTTTATATCAATGTATTCGTCGATTCTATTAATGCAAACAATTTGTCAGAAATTATATAAAATTTAAAAATTATGCCAAAACTGATTGATATGACAAACGTCTTAAGAATTGCTGAGTTATAGACATCAATAGTTCCGTTGGAGTTCAATGTGTACTCTGCTGTCACACATTTGGTCTCGTCCTCGAAAAACATGGGATATCTTTGTATTTCATACCAGGTTCCAACGTACTTGGTCATTTTGCACACAAATAAATGTATTCATAATTAAAATAATTTATAACAAAAATACTTACCTTTTCTGGTTTGAAATTCTCCATTAGCTTCACATCCGGACAATGTCCCGGTTCTGACTGCACCGACAGGAAAACACTGCCCAATAGACAGACAGAATAGAATTTAAACATATTTTCAAATTATTATTCTTTGATTCAGAACTATATTCTCGCATAAAATGTTTGAAAGATTTTTGAAAATTCAATTCTGAATAATAATTTCAAACCAACAGTACTTTTAATAGAAAAACAAAACCCTGGACTTGATTGTTGTATTTATATAACCCTGAACTTCATTACGTATACAATCATAGGTTTGAAACATGAGATTCAATTATGAAAATCAATTTTATTGTCAAATAGGATCTGAAAATAACTCCTTTAATAGCATATAATCACTGGATTTCTTGAGAGTATGATTTCATTTAATAACAACCTCTGACTCACATGTATTGACCGCATTTCAGCGCAAATATTGACTTTTCTGTATAAAATAAAAGTCGATAAAATACTTATCGATATTCATAACATCCAGTATTAAATATTGGGCTTCTTCTGTCTGAGGAAAGGTCAGATAATTATTATGAAAAAGTATTATTAGTATGATTAAATATCTATACTACGAAATGTAACATGATCAGTTAGAACAATAGTCAGAACATTCCAGAACATTGACAGTTATTCTCATTGATTACCTCTATATTTCTCAATTCAACATTTTATCTGACTCTTGGACACACACCAAGGTATGAATCGGTATTATCGAGTAAGTGTGGTATACCGGTACTTGATTGCAACATGCATTTCAAACTGCAGGATAGCTGTAGACGTTGTTTCAAAGAGCAAGCTTCAATTTCTTTGTCTACTCGAAAACATATATTTATTTCCATTAGATTTTTAAAAAAAATCTTAACTTCTTTGGAAAACATGAAAAAGTTATAAAATTTTTCGAATAAATAGAAAAAAGTTTATAAATTCCATACCTTTTTCGATGCTTTATGCTTGTTCCTTTTATTTCAAATAATGGCAGTCATTCAATGCGTTTGTGAGCGAAGGTCTTTCAATTTAAATAACATTTCAATATTTCAAAATTGCCAACAATTTAACTGAATATATTTCAGAGTAAAATTAAAATTGCCAAGTTAAATTGCTATACTGTAGAATTATCTCTATTGATAGGGCAATCCAAATGACAAATTAATTTTCAATAATATGACAAAACAGACTAAAGTCTGAACAAAGTTATTCAATAAACACTTTATTACTGTATTTTATAATTGAATTTTTTTACACAATTATTGAGAAGAAAACCAATAAAAAAGTGCTTACATTTGAAATGAGTTCAGTTCTGACAAAATAACTCACAATTTATTTATGAATTACAAAATGTAAAGCTTAGAATCTAAGCCTTAGATGAATTGATGAAATCATTGTCAAAATGACTCAAAAAATTAAATAAATATTTATATAATTAAATTATTCAATCATTAGATTTCGATAAAGTTTTTAATGTTTTGAGTCATTTTGACAATTTTTTACCTCCTTCATCATTCTTATGTAAAATTATGTACATTTAAATGACTTGTAGAGACATTTCTACGTTTGTACAAAACATTTGTATCAATTTGACTCAATTTGTGTCTTCTCTGAACTGATTTTGAATGAAAATTATTTTCCATTTTTTGATTTGTTATTCTGAATGTCTGATTGAAAATATAATTAATACAAATCGTTAATCCATTTGAAAGCATAACAAAAGAGAAGCCAAAATACAAACTGACGAGACTTCCAATGAATGAAATAAATTCTTCGAAAGATATTTTGGGCGACTGTGAGAATGTCAGTGCTTTTAGATCGGGTGGAAAAAGCATCAGTGAAACAATGGGTGGGTCGTGAATGAAGTGACTCTGAGTTAGACTATAATATTGGTTACAACAGTCAGCTTTAGAGCCACAGAACTTACGACAGACACAACCAATCGAGTGATCCAATGAATTATTATTCTTAAATACTTCAAACATATTCGCCATTAAATCATCTGTTGCTTCATATGTCAGATAATTACCCGGCCACTTATCCTTCAGGTGCTTTCTCATCTCTTTTAGACGACAACTCTCTATACAGTTATAACGAGTCTTATATCCAATATATCTGTAATCAAAACAATCCGATTCGTATGGTTTGGGCAACGAATTAATTACTGTCTTTTGATAGACAGCAAAATTTACTCTATTTTTCTTTTGGATAAATTTAAACTTGGTCTTTTTGAATGTATTGACAATCGGCTCATCTCTTGAGTGCAGAATCATTTCATAGTCCTCTATATTTTCATTGATTACAACATGTATTAAGTCAACCAAAAAGTCTTTGTATATAATGTCGTCTTTTATTAAATATCGTTCATTCGGTTCGCCATTCAATTGGGAGAAGAATGTGAAACAAGACTTATAATAATCAATTGATTGTCTGACGGCTGATATTTCATCGCATTTCACATAAAAATTGGTTATATTTTTGAAAGCAATTGGTTTCTGAACATTACAGCTATAATTGAAGATCTCATTCACCGTAAGCATAGACTCGAACTGTTCTCTAACACTAATTGTGTTCAGATATTTAGTATAGTTTTGATTTGAAATTCTTCCTCTAATTTCTTCTTTCAATAAATATTTCTTTTTTATGCATAAAGTCATTGCCGGCAATGAAATGGTCGACACGTTCTCATAGCTGACAGAAGTTGTCGTCTTATATGCGAAATATATTTCACATATTTTCAAGACTTGATACAAACATATAGACAAACATATTATGAAAAATACAAAACCAATAGTTTTGTTCATTAATTTGAATTTTTTTAATTGAATTTTAAACATGTTTTGATACAACAAACGAAGAAATGTAAGCGAAGTATGTTTTTTAAGAGAAAAGTAATTTATATAAAACTGTTTGCAATAGAATTGTTACATAACTTAAGAAATGTTATTCATATTTAAAAACTTTTCAAATGAGCCGTATTTTGCTTTTGAAATAATCAAAGAAAAAATATACTGATTTAAGAGGAAAACCTGCTTGGTCGCTATTTACATGAATTCAAATAAAATACTGATATTTATATATATTTCTCAGAATATTTATAAGATTTCAATTTTCTTAATGCTATAGAATTTGATGATATGTTTACACGTTTACATGTTTACTTTCTGGAAGTGATTCCTCGAATTGTTTACCATATTATTGATCAGCGTTTAAGCCATTTATTATGTAATCATAAGTTCTCTTTGAATATACTCTACATTGACTTTTAGGCATTTCTCATAAAATCCAGAGAATAATTATGCCATTGAAAGAATCGGGTTCATAGTTCACACTGTATTCATATTATGGAAAAGTAATTCCAATGAAAACAAATAAATAGTCGATTAAAGCAATAATTGAACGATAAAACAGATTTAGATATAGAGAGCACGCGATCGACAGTTATTGTGAATTAACCGAAAATAAGAGAATTGACTGAAATTCAAATCAGTTTAGAATTAGTTTCCGTTCAGATCAGTCGCAAAATTTTATTCAAATTTTATTTGAATTCAAAATCTTTATGAAAGCCATGAAAGCGATCGGAAGTGAAGAGCAGTCGGAAGAGATGACAACACCGATGCGGTCGGCCGGGGAGATACTGGAGT
>JAQIWA010003016.1:0-11507 GCA_034693305.1 Eueremaeus valkanovi | reverse complement strand
GCGCCGCCACGAGTGGTCGAGAACTGGAAGAAGCATTCGGAAGAACTGAGACAATGGCTGCCATCGGACGAGGAGTTGCGCAGAAGATGGTGGCGACAGATGTTTGTCTGCTTCGTTCAAAGGACTCTCAAGAATAGGGGCTTTGAAAAGCACCCGTACTATCAATGGGGACCAGAAGAGTATATCCTCAGTCGGTATCCCTGGATGAGAGAGCTTTGGGTCGAACAGAGGCTTCGATTGACGCCATTCATACCAATGATCCAGACTTTGAGGAAGAGGTGGTGGATGGGTAAGAGACACGATATAGTCATGCGATGGATGGGCGGTCGGCACCGGAATATCAAGAGAAGACTGAAACTGCATATGATTGTGGCCCGGATGGTCTGGTGCACTCACAGCAAGTGCTGGTATTTGCGCCTCAATCTAATGGTCGCTATAATAATGTTTTCGATTCTCTTTTGGTTTGCATTCCTGTAATTCAGTTAACATTCAGTCCAAACAAATCATTGATTTTCTAAATATTCATATCGTTTCCACAATTTTTAAAATAATTTCTTTCAATAAATTACTGCAAAAATAGTTATTTTCTCATTGCATACCGTATTCTACACAACGAAGCCTTGGATTTATCGCAGCTTTTCTATGAATAGTGGAGGTGGGGTGGGGGTGTGGGTGTGGGAGACGATGCCAAAACCATATACTCTGCTCTTTATTATGAAAGCGAAGTTAAAAATCTTTGAATTGAATGAGTTTTCAAATCTTTCAAAATTTAGTCCTCATTTAGTCCTTCAGTAGTAAATAGTGTCCTCTTTAGTCCCTACCAGTCCCGAGTCGTTAATAATTTTGATGGAAGTGGAAAAGGGGTCTAATTCGAAACAAGTTGTAGATTTGACATAGGAGATATTGATTGTGGAATAAGTGAATCATCCGAATCGTTCGAAGTGAACATATACTCAAATCAGTTAAGTTTCAGTTAACCGCATATCATGTTAGATCAGATTTATTCTGATTGAACCTAGCACCATTCAATTGAGCAGGTGTGCTTAAGTCGGATTCGATGTCATTCAATAAAAGCGAATTGAACTTAATCAATTTTTTTATTGGCTTCACTTTTGTATAAATAGTATTGACTATTAAAACTGAATGATCTTGATGAAAATATTTATAAGCTCACTATCGAAACCGATTCCATTTGAAATGATGTCACTTTCAACCAGGACTTAAGTGTTTGTTTTTGAGACATTGTTTTTAAGACAGGACTTAAGTTCTAGGAGGCGTCACATTCGAAAGAGCATGATGAAATTTCTGAATTAATAAAAAGTGATCGGGCCATTCAGGGCTATTATTTTTTTGAATAATATAAAACTGAACAAGTTAAATATTAATACAGTTTAATCGCAAATTAACACTGCGATCAACAGTGGAGTGAAGTTCAAGTGTTTACTACACCGGGTGTTCATGAAATGCAAAAAGCGTACGCATCCATAGTTCAAAATTCTAGTGTGGTGCTTTGGCTAATCACTCTCTTCAAGTCAATATCTTGTAAACCTGGCTCATCGTATCCAATATTGAATTTTATTGATAACATTTTTCATTCAAAATATAATTTTCGTAAATATAAAAGAATAGAAAAATTATAAACTTTTTTTGGTTTGATTTAAAAATTTATTTTTGGAAAAATAATTATGATTTGGGGGTTATTTTGACTAAAGGAACAGGCATGTATTTAAATGCCAATGGAGAATCCTCCTCCTGACGCTCCTCCGGCTCCAGCACCACCAGCACCAGCTCCACCAGCACCAGCTCCACCAGCACCTGCTCCACCAGCACCTGCACCATCTGAACCTCCTGATCCACCGCCAAGACCTCCTGCAAGCCCTCCAACTTTGTCGAGAGCACCATGCACCATATGGTTGGCAGAGTCCAGACCCCCGTCCACACCTTTGTCAACGCCTCCCATCAGGCCATCAACTTTATCGCCAACACCTCCCAGAAGACCGCCGACAAGGGGTACGCCTTTCAGACCTCCCAATAGTTCTGTAAATAAAAGAAAATCTTTGAAATTCTATTCATTCGCTTGAATGCCAATCACTTACTTCCGGGCAGTTTAGTGCCGCCGTCGACAACGCCTTTCAATGCATTGGTCTTCATGTCCTCCAAATTGCCGATCATACCCAAGGGTCCACCGCTGCTACTGCCACTTGCACCTCCTTTGCCTGACTGACCTCCTTGACCTGACTGGCCTCCTTGACCTGACTGTCCTCCTTGACCTGACTGTCCTCCTTGACCTGACTGTCCTCCTTGACCGGACTGGCCTCCTTGACCTGACTGTCCTCCTTGACCTGACTGGCCTCCTTGACCTGACTGGCCTCCTTGACCTGACTGGCCTCCTTGACCTGACTGGCCTCCTTGACCTGACTGGCCTTCTTGACCTGACTGGCCTCCTTGACCTGACTGGCCTCCTCCCAGTGCATCTTTAACTCCATTGGCAGCATTGCCGGCCGAATCCAAACCACTATGCACCATATGGTTGGCTGAGTCGAGACCACCATTGACCTTTTTGCCCACACCATCCAACATACCGTTCGCTTTAAATATAAGCAAATAATTGAAAACCAATTCATTCGCTTGAATGCCAATGACTTACTTCCGGGCAGTTTAGTGCCGGCATTAACAGCGCCTTTCAATGCATTGGTTTTCTTGTCTTCCAAATCACCGGCCATTCCCAATGCGCCACCTTTGCTACCGCCACTTGCACCTCCTTTGCCTGACTGGCCTCCTTGGTCACCGCCACCAAGTCCTGCACCAGCACCTTCACCCTGTTGTCCACTTGAACCGCCTGCTCCACCAGCTCCCTCTTCTCCACCGGCACCAGAACCGGCACCTCCTCCTCCTGCACCTCCACCGAGACTTCCTCCAAGACCACCTTCTCCTCCACCGACTCCAACATCGATTTGAGGTCTGGCCAGAGCTATGGCGATGAGAGCTGAGAGAGCGAACAGTTTAAACATTTTCTATGATTTCTTTAGTTTTCACTTTTGAAACGATAGAAAAGAGAAGTTTGACTGAAATGACTAAAACATTCATCGCTTATATACTCTGGTTCTCTGATTTTCTTCTGATCACCTGATTATTCAAAAGTAATCCAAATATAAATTGCAATTAATTTTTTCACATTTTGTGGAATTTTTTAATTAATTAATTGCTTTATATTTCAATTCATAATAAGATTAATTGTTTTCCATTCAATAGAATCTGTTCTAAAGTCTGTATGAAAAGTGGGTACACAGTGTTGGCGACGTCTATTCAATCATATTTAGAATAGTGTTGTCTTTAGAACTGAACCGGAATTCCGAATTTGTATTCCATTTGAGATTATTATATAAAAACTGTAAATATTTGTTAAATATCTTTAAGAATGACTAAAAAAAGCACTTGATATGAGTCCAGACACAATTGAGGACAGATTAACTACAAGTATTTTGTAGTGAAGTTCTGGTTCATATATAAAGACAACTCTATTCTAAATTCGGTTTCCGTTTGGCCAACAATTAAAATACAGTCTGAACTGCAATACAGTGTACGGACTTTTGAGACCGACTTTATAGCCTTGTCTTACACAGAGTTGTTATGTTTGAAACAGTTGATTATAATTAAAATTGTGACAGGTACAAAAATAGTTGATTTATACAAATTAATTGCTTCCAATTTGTTATTATACTGTGTTTTGAATCTTGATCTCAGTATATCATTTCCAATTATACCCTGGACCAATTTAACATCAAAATATTTTATATCAATGCAGATCTTTTGAATAACCTGGTTGATTGGTAAGCCTAAAAATTGTGACCAGATAATTGAGTTGTTGATCCTAACCTCGACCCTTGCCCCTGAACACTATCAAGACAATCCTGTCTGATCCAGTACAGATTTGGATGAAGTAATAATTTTTTTCCACTTTACGTAATACTGAGTCGAGTTTTTACGAGTTTTTAAAATTCGTAAACATTTTAGTAATCATTCAATTTTGAAAACCATTTGTTCGAACTATTAGTTCTCAAATTCAGTGCACTTTCTCAAATGATTCGGCGCATTTGAATTATTTTCCTTTATACTGTCGGTGCAAATTCGACAAAGTAGACTAAAATCAAGTTTGAACCTGGTACAATTTTATTTTATTTGCTTATATAATAACTATTAAGATATACGACCGCAAAGATTACAATGATTTACAGCAGAGATATCGTCAAGTTTTTAAGGTCAGGGGTCATAAATGTTTGGGATCAATAATTTCTGGCTCACTTGAAGCTTATTCATTGCCGATCTCTGTTACACAGTTATCCACACAATTTTATCGAACATACAGTATATTATTCAAGATTTTGTTCAAATGTTAAAAATGTATTTTTTTAAACATTAAAATCGATTAAAAATATTTTTCAATTCTTTCCCAAAACTTAGCCCTAATGTGAAGAAGTGGTGTGATTGACAATATAGGACCAGGGGTGAGCTGTTGCAGTCATAGCACCATTTGTAGTACCATGAATATTCCTGTGTCCAGTAGAATGATCTGTACCAGAATAGTCTTCCATTCTGGGAGTTGAGTCCACAGTAGCGCCTGTATGTGGGATACGGGTAACACCTGTGCCGTAACCATACCTACGAGTAGAGCCATAATAATGACTGTGAGAGCTATAGTGAGGTCGATATGAGCCTCTGTGCGAATAATTATCAGTTGACCCCGTATATGGCTCTGGTCTTTCAGTTGAATAATGACCATGTCCATATCCAGTTCTATCCATCCTTCCGCTAGAGGTAAATGAGCCGGAATATGGTCTCATAGAAGTATAACTATTCCTTCCATAAGTCGTTCCACTCGTAAAAGCCTTATCTGCTAATTGGCCCTTAGTCGTCCCTGGTTCATATCCATGAGTAGTACCTTCATTGTCAGTTACAGGTCTGGGAGTTGTATCAAATGTGTTGACAATCGGATCCAATAAGAACTTCCAGGCATTCCATACGCTGTGGACTTGACTTTTCTGATCGCCTGCAATGCATACATAGTGTATAGGAATTAAGACATCATTTAATTATTTAATTAATTTAAACAGTCATACCATTGACCCGATTCTGTGCCTCTATTATTAAGAATGCTATTAAAATTAGCTTTATCATTTTCTAAATGTTAGGCCAATCAGTTTTAGCAGGATAATAATAGACAGCTCAAACTTAGTTCAAAATAATGATCTTTAACTGCGTTTTGGACTCTCTTTTAATACTGAAGTTCGTTATTATTTCAATGAAAAATCGAAAATAGAATGAATAGGTACCAGTTACTATTAGACCCTACTTATATTCTGTGAAACTGTTCAGAATAAAAAATTTAATTAGTTTAGTGTAATATATTGTACTGTTGTAATGAAAATGTTAAATATCATTATTTAATTACTAGTACTGTTCGGTTCTAGGTACTTTTGTAGTACTAGGTATATGTTAATCTGTACATGTATAATACATATTTTTATATTGCGAGGAACAAATAAGTTTAGTCAGGTTTGTATTTGGTGACTGCTTTAATGTTAAGACTATCTAGTTATAACTTGATTATTGACAGTTTGTGCCTTGATCAATTAGAAGAAAATAAACTTATGAAGCAGTTAATAGATAATTGTAATGAATTGCTATTTATTTGAATACAGACTAGTCTTAAAACAAATATTTTTATTAACTTTCGTGAAGAATATAATAATTAAAACAAATATAATAAAAAACAATTTTAAAGAATTGTAAATAAAAAAATTTAATACATTTTTTTTGGATTTAGATAATAATTGATAGTTAATTGATTCTCAGTACAGCACCGGATGATTATTGTGCACCCGTATCAGTCAATTCGGTCAGATTTGTTGTATTATCTGAAACATTGACCGAACTATTGGTTGAATTGCTGTCATTTGTTGTCGAGTTTGCGAGCGTTGAGTTGCCTATAGATGTGTCGCTTGAATTGCCCGTTGAATTGTGTGGACCACATCCAGCACAAGATACTTGTCCACTAAAGATTTCCTGAAAGAATCTTTGTACTTCATTGAAAATATTGATAAATCTGTCTTCAATAGAGTCGGCATTTGTTAGGCCGACCACTAATAGAAGTAGAGATAGTTTGAGGAAGAGTTGCATTGCTTTACTGATTGTGTGAATATTGTTTCGGAAAATGAAATAACTATTGATTATTGATATTAAACGTTATGTTAGACAACAAAAGCTGGAAATAAATTAAAATAATTAGCTTTTATAGCATAGAAAACATGCGTCGATTGTCTCAATCGATTTGCGTTATTTCAAAGCATTTCGAAACACAATTAATATGTTTTCCAATGAATTCAATGAAAATAAAAAAAAAGATTTTCATATTTTGTCTCTAAATAGCATATGGTTTCAGTTAATATGCGCAAGGGTGACGATAATAAGCACAAATATGATGTTCTAAAATATAGGTACAAGCAGAAAATATCGGAAAAATATTTGTTGAAATTATTATACGCTGTGAATACAGAAAAGAATAACACATTGACTAAAAGTATTAGTAGTCATTGTTATAACAGGGGGATGAGTCCGGTTAAAAAATTTGTCCAGCAAATGATGACTCTTTAATACAATATGAGGGTCAAATGGAATTTTTTCTGAATATGCTAGTTCAAATGTTCTTAGCAATTCGATAGTTTTGATTGAGTTCTGTATTTATTTTCCGAACTATTAATTCAAATCAATTTATTTGAAGCACAGATATGGCTAATATGAGACCACTTTCCGGAGTTATTCTCATTTCTGGTAAGATATAAATCAAAAAGTATTTCCGATTTTAAACTAATATTAATATTAATTTAAAATACTATTCAATCCAAAGCTATATTTCTCTCATTTGTTTCAACCGATCAAATGAAAGAATTTTGTGAAGCCTTTGAAGAAAATGATTACAAAATCAGTTTTGGTTTTCGGAGAATCACTTCACAGAATAATTACTCGCATTATCTGTTCATCAATCAGTACTACTGGCCGTTGACTTACAAAGACTCGGAATATGACATCTTAAGGAAAGTGACCCTGGACTCGGAAACTGGCCAAAAGAGCAATTGGTTCGGAGATAGTCTTTCGATTGGTGTCTGTGTTTGGATTCCTAATGAGAATAAGTGCAGAACTGTCTTAATGGAGGTCACAATCACACAATTTGTAAGGCCGAGACATTAGGCAATGCTCATCAGTGTTTTTTACAGGACTACTTTAGCATAGCTCCTGTAAAAACACTGATGAGCATAGCCTAATGTCTCGGCCTTACAAATTGTGTGGTCACAATCGATACTCTTTTCTATTGTTTTTGTTATACTTTTTATTAATTAAATACCAATTAATGCCAATTCAGGCGCAAAACAATGTCATAGAATGCGGGGATCTTTACACTGATGTCCACAAATTGAACCTGAATGGAAATGCGAAGACCAGGAGAGAATACCATATTAAAACAGATTATAAATTCGGTTTTGTTCCGGTTAGTCACCAATTGACAGACCAGTTGGTGACCTTCGTAGGGGGAGATCCGCTTGAATACAATACTGTGCGCTTCAACAGAGACTGTTCATTAGAAGACGTAAATGATGGTGACCTGGGAGACAAATATAATTTCATGCCGGACAGTTTTAAGAAATTGAGCAAATCATTAAGATTAGTGGCAGTGCTAGGTCAGAATGTTTCATCAGATCATCCGGATAAGAGAGGAGTTGAATGGAGTGGAATGATCCTGGTCTTCCAGGAAGATCGATCCCTCTTGTACTGCATTTCATACGTTGACTATTCCTCTAATGTAAGCCTTGTTTGCATTCATATTATTTTATTTATAATTATCTAAATCTAAATCTAAATCTAACGTTAATGGCATCTCCGTCAGCTCTGGCTGGTATTCTTGGAAAGCCCGTACTAATAAACTATATTTAAAGCCGAGGGAGCAGAGAAAAACACGTTTCTTACGTGGGGCGCGAACCCACGATCTCTCGCACTAGTGTAACGCGCTCTATCCACTAGCCGATGCTCTACCTCAATAAAAGACTTGTACCACTTCTACTCAATCAGACCCATAGACTCACAAGTAAAGCACTGTATACTGGGGGTCTGAATTTTTCAATTCTCTTCTGTAATATATCACCCAGAACATATTGTATGTATGCTAAATACAAAGTACCGGCAGGTGAGCATTGTAACGGATAGAAATAGCACGTGGTCAAATTCGAAATTCTAGATTTTTCATGTTTTGAGCCGCTTACGATTCAAATAACCCAGGAATTATATAAATATTTTGAATCAGCAATTGAAGTGGGTTTTGATTGTATATATAGTTTTTGGTTTTTAAAACTAAGCTTGAAATGTTTTGTAAAAAACCAAAATCTTCTTGATAATATTGTTCAGCTTGATTAGATGATAAAAATGATATTTTATTTGTTTGGGTTAGTTTAAGGATTTGGGTGAAAAACTGAATTTAATTTTCCTATAGAATAACCTGAAAACTCCGGAATACTGATATTGTATGTATTCAATGCCTGCACTGATAGGACACAAAAAGGAATGTGCGTTTAGATACTGCAAGTGTGAGAAATGTACTATCAATAAAGAGATTTGGAATGTAATAGTCGCACAGATAGCACTTCGGCAGCGGCAACGACAGCAGGAAGAGGAGCCCGCACAGACATCAAAGCCCACTACTACTACTGCTATACAGAAAAATGTACTTGAACAGCGAGAGCGCGGAGCCAAATGTGCAAGGTGCTGGAATCATGGCATTGATGTAGACATCAAAGGTAAGACAAGACTTGTGCCAATTATTCTCAATCAGACCCATAGACTAACGAGTAAGTATAAGTGGTATCCCTTTCCTACGCAAACATTATTTCATAAAATATTGCAGAAAAGAACTGAACGAAAAATAAACTAATTTTTTTGAGAACTTTTATAACTTAAATGACTTCTCATTCATATTGTATGCATTCACTCATTCAATGCCTGTATTAATAGCACAAAAAGCACACAAAAAGGAATGTTCGAAAAAAGACTGCAAGTGTGAGAAATGTATTATAACTGTTGAGATCGAGAAATTAATGGTCGCACAGATAGCACTTCGGCGGCGGCGGAATGAGGTGATGCAAAAGGAGACCGCACAGACATCAAAACGCATTACCACTACTGCTACTACTTCTGCACAGAATAATGTACCTGAACATCGAAAGAGCGGAGCCAAATGTGCAAGGTGCTTGAATCATGGCATCGATGTACTACTCAAAGGTAATACAAGACTTGTGCCAATTATACTCAATCAGACCAGTAAATAGACCCATAGACTCAGTAGAAGTGGTATCCCTTTCCTAACTTTATTCCATAAAATATTGCAGAAAAGAACTGAACGGAAAATAATTTAACAATTTTTTGAAAACTTTTATAAGAATATAACTGAAATGACTTCTCATTCATATTGTATGCATTCACTCATTCAATGCCTGCACTGATAGGACACAAATGTCTGCAAAAGGACTGAAAGTGTGAGAAATGTGTTCTCATTTTCGAGCGCCAGAAAGCAATGGCCACACAGTCAGCACTTCGGCGGCGACAGCAACGGCTGGAAAAGGAAATGGAAGAGGTGTCCGCACAGACATCAAAGCCCATTTCAACTGCTACTACTTCTACACAGAATAATGTGACGAATAATAGCGAAAATGTTTGCAGTTATAGAGAATGTGATTTCGAAGAAGACATCGATAACTCATGTGATATTGAGTTCAATAACGAATCGGATTCTTCGTCAGAGAGTGAGTCAAAGATGTCTTACATGAATGGACAGACAAACGCCTCAAATATTTATTTATTATAATTGGCTTTAAATATATGACAAATAATTTGTTGCTTAGAATCGGATGAATCGATGTCTCAAAAAGTGGCAGAATTTGAACAAACCTTCAGAAACCGTGGATTAGATCCGAAAAATTCGATGTATTTCTTATTGCATACAATACTCGGCCTAATGGACAAAAACCCGAACAAATCGGCGAACAAAGTGTTCGAAAATATGAAAACCTGTTTTCCTATGAATTGTTGCAAAACTATTAAATGACTGAAAATTTTTGCTCTTTTTTATAGCGATTGGAAAAGTCGGCAATTCTTTGTTTCCGATCAATAAACTCAAACATAAGACCAAAATAGTTGCCAAACAGAGGACCGAAAAATTGAAGTCAAATGAGTCGACAATGAGTTCGATGCCATCGATGAGTCGAACGGAAGAAACAGAGACTTCTCTGAAGCCAATCGACGCGAAGACTAACCAAACGAATTACGTTGATAGCAGTCATTCCATACCAAGCCATTCGGTGCCCGTCCCTAACGACTCCATTGCCAACGTTTCGCCTACGCTTCCGTTCCCTAACCCGAGTTCATTCATGAGCACAAAAATTGCATGGCTGGCTAACACAGCAAACAATAAGTGGAGCACAACTCCATCACATCTGCCAAACATCAGTACCACGTCTGCCATCTCATCCCTTACCAGTGCTCTGAGCACTTACATTGGCAGTCCATTTGCTATCCCTTCGGCTGAGCAAAGAACTCATCCATCGGTTGATTGTTTGCCGCCATTTGAGGCAAAAGCGACGACTCATTTGACTTCATTGACCACTACTTCTTCACCCATGGGCTCAATGTGTGCAGTGCTGACCAACACAACCAGCACTAAGTGGAGCACAACTCCATCACATATGCCAAACATCAGTACCACTTGCAATTGTACTGTCGATTCCATTGGCAGTAGATTTGCTGTCACTTCCGCTGAAAAAAGTAGTCATTCATCGGTAGAATACAAGAGCGACGACTCATTTGACTAAATCTCAGAGTTGTTCTGCGAGTAAAAGCAAAACCTGCGCAACGACTCCGTCGAGCGCTGGTCTCAAACTGAGAATCGCATCGAAAAGCGCCCGAAAGAGCACTTATTGCCTAAAAAGAAGAATTGGTTTAAAGAATATTTTGAGAAAATAGTGTTTTAGGAGTCGAGAAAATCAAACAATATATCGAATACTTTGAATCAAATAACTTATGAGCGCCTGTCCTATAGCCTGTCCTTACTCTGTTGACTTGAATGTCTGCACAAATAAAAGTCACTCATGAGAAGTGTAAAAAGTACCTGCACTGCTAATGGCACTTCGGTTACCACTGCCCCTGATACCAAGAATTTAGTTCCAATTCTTTCAGCGCACATGTATTCACTCCTGAGTTCAGTTCAAATATTGCTGTTCTCATCGTTTGTATTCAATATTTTAGACTAAATTCCATTCAATTATTACTTAACATTGTTTTTGTCAAAACATTCCTTAATTTCGACTTAATTATCAGCTGTTTTCAGATTTTTAAAAATTTTATTCTCAAATGAGTACAACATTTAAATACAATAATATTTTTCTAAACATTTTCTTTCACTTTATTCT
>JAQIWA010003015.1:0-11509 GCA_034693305.1 Eueremaeus valkanovi | reverse complement strand
ATTTCTACTGATTAGACATAAGTTATATCCCTTTTCGGCCAACTGTATAGCATAGGCCAAACCGATGCCATCGGTTGATCCGGTTATGACTGCCCAGGTATCTCCACACCATTCAACTGATTGATTACATTTATATTTCCATAATTTCGATATTAATTTCAATAATATTATAAACACAACAATAATACCAATGATTTCACAGATATTTCCAATGAATGTAAACATTATTTGCTTTAATTGATTAAGTTTTTGCAATCAGTCTATTCGAAAGGCCTTTGGATTTTGCTTTGCTATTGAGAAGACATCAAATAATGTGTCCGAGAGTATTGTTGGACAATTATTGTTGAAAAAGGAGTTGAAAGGTTCTTTGAAGCTTTTTTGCCTCAATATCTTTAATGAAAAAGTTTTCACCCGAACTCACATCTCCTTTTCAAATGTTGCTTTAAGTGCTCTAATCATACTCTCGGATAAATTCATTGATTTTTCCTTAAAAGCAAAGCCAAATCTACTGGTCTTTCAAAGGTTTGAGTTCTTTCACAGATTTTTATAAAAAAGAAAGCACATGGGTAAATTCTTAAATTATAAATAGAAACATTATCACAAGCAAAGTTTACCAGAATGAGGATAAGAATATTGCTTGTCCTGAAGGGCTAATACTGTATTAGACAAGATTATCACCAATAGATCCGGATATCAATGTTCCAATAGATGTCTTCGTTTATGTTAATTGTTTCCACGTCTGTCGAGAAAACTAAAGCCAAAGAAAGTATAGATTACTTGGAGGCGAGGGCACTGATTGAAAAATCTGTATTGTACCTCGCTAATTATGATTGTCCCTGATGTCAATAAGCAAAAACAACTTTTCATATATCTGTTATAAAATGGTCAATTATGTCAACTTGATCAAATCTTTGATCACAATCGAACATGAAACGACACTGTATAATTTTATCAATTAATTAACTACAGCTCAGAACTGGTCTTGCTTATTAAAATGTTAGTTTAGCATTAAAGCATTAGTTTAAAAATTTAATTAAAATGCCACCAGGAAACATATGGAAAAAATGCTTAACTAAACTCGTCAATTTAAAAATAAATCTGTAATAACGCCATTAAACAAGCTGGTACAGTATCATGTTAACTTTGCATTATAGAATATTAAGTAATACATAATTACTATTAAGGAGGGGAGGATACCTTGGCCAAACTATATACTCCGTCTTTTTATTATCAACACGAAGTTTAAAATAATAATTGAAATAACAAATAATATTAATTACGTTTTAATTATATGTTATTTTAGTCTTTTGTGTAATTCTTGAGATGTAGTCAAAAGATTTTTGAATACAAAAAAATTGTTTTGCTTTGCCTTACATTTAGTTTATCGAAAGCACATTCACTTAGAGTTTCTCATTATTTTATGACTTTTAAAAACTATAATGACATCAAATATTCGTGAATTTTATACAGGCAAATCTGTTTTTATTACCGGTGCCACAGGCTATTTGGGAAAGGTATTTAAAGATTGGAATTGAAATAAATTAAAATTCATTATTAAATTATTATAATTTGATTCAAATATAATTCAATAAACAATTCAGGTATTGGTCGAGAAATTGGTTCGCAGTTGTGATGGGATCGACAGAATATATATCCTTATCAGACATAAGAAGGGAATGTCAGCCGAAGAGCGTTCAAAACAATTCATTTCTGATCCGATATTTGGTTTCAATGGGTTAAGAGATACAGGAATTTGCAATAAAATTGAACCCATTTTTGGAGATTCGTCTCTTCCAGGTCTGGGCATCAGTTGCGAAGACAGAGAACTGTTGACAGAGAAAGTGAATGTAGTCATGCATTTGGCCGCAAGTGTTAACATGAATGCAAGCCTTCGTTCGGCCATTGAGTCCAATCTCAAGCCAATCAAAACACTCATTGATTTATGCCATCAAATCAAACGACTTGATTGTCTGGTCTATGCGTCCACTATAGCACTGCTCAGTCGCACCACTATTACAAAGGAAGAAGTTCTGCAGAGCATAAATTTTACTCCGGATCAGGTTATCAATGCATGCGATAATTGTTCGGATAAGGAGTTGAAAAAAATAAGAAAAACATTATTTTCTGAATTCAATAACACGTATTGCATATCAAAAGCATTGGCAGAACAACTGTTGGCGCGAGAGAGCCATCGCTTGAATATAGCGATAGTCAGGCCATCGATAGTAACTCCCGCTTATAAAGATCCCATTCCTGGTTGGGTACTGCCCTCCTTGAACCAGACTTCCATCAATATGTTATTATTGACTTCGTTGGGTATAATGCGTGTCTTTCCAACGGACGGAACGCCAACTACTTATGTAATTCCCGTCGATTACGCCTCCAATGCTTTGATAGCCAGCGCGTGGTTCGTCTCTAATGCAAAGTTAGCTCAGAATTAATTTATAAATATATTTACTTTTAATAGGAATGACCAAGGTGTGTGAACAATGGGAACTTTAGGGTAGAGGGGAAGTGCCAAATACCAGTTTTTAACCAGAAAGACCCGTATTTTAATTCATATTAAACTGGTCTGAATTGTATTCAATTGAATTTAATTTCGCCAAAATTGGGTCGAATTCCGTGAAATTGTAACAAAAAGTGTACTTTCGTTGAAAATTCTATAAATCCCTACAAATGGGTTATTTTTTCGATTTGAAAATACCTTTGTTTAAATATGAACTGGTTTATTTTATAATATACTGTACAGCAAGCATGGGCCAAGAAGGCATGGGTATAAAAAAAACCACAAAAATTATGGACATGTCTTATATGAGGTAAAGGAGAAAATGCCAACTTTCGCAATGAGTCTTTCGTTTGACACATACATATATTTTATTCAGAGTGGCCCTTAAAATGGCCCGGAGCCCATGCAAGCTGTACAGTATCTTCTTACATATATCAATACACGTTATTATCATTTTGAATGAAATCCATTCAAATTATATATTGTTTGACAGAACACCTGAACTACATGTCTATCACTTGACAACCAATTATAAAACGGCGAAAACAAACAGATATACGGATCGATTTGTGGTCAAAGCGGCCAAAAAATTTCCATCCAGACGAGTAGTAAGACCACCCGGGCTCATATACAAGCGGAATATGTTTGAATTTTATTTGAACAGCTATATCAAGCACTGGCTCTTCGCTCGTATGGTTCAAATGATGGCTAAACTGTGCGGAACCAAAATAAGGATTACCCGGATTACGAACAAGATGAATAAATTTGTTAAAGACATCACAGCTTTCTATCGAACTTCACCCGAGTATGAGATCAACAATACTTCGGCATTGATTGACAGTATGTGCGAACTCGATAGACAGCTCTTCGGCTTTGATGTCCGACTAATCGATTTGGAAGAGTATAACGAAATCGTTTGGTTAGGCATAAGAAGGCATATACTTAAGGAAAAGGATGAGGATATACCCCGAGCCAGGACACATTATAGACGGTTCTAATACTTTGTTGTCTATAAAATAAATATCTTTTATTGGTATTGCATCCTGGCCAGTGGCCACACCCCCCAAACAATCTAGAAATAGTTCAAGCAAACTTTACTTGTTCCAAATTCCTTGTGAAAAATGTCTCAGAATGTGCTCGAATATAAATCAATACCGTATTAGAGGCTTTCGAACAAAAAGTGGAATAAACCTGAATCTAATTTGAAAAGTTTACTTATTTATGAACTCTGTAAGAGATAGGCAATGGGATGGGGTACATGGGTAAACCCACTAGGATTTTGGCTGGCGCTGACACTCCCTCTGATTGAAGTGGACCTCCTGTTTTGTCGCGAAGCCACGGATCCTCCTTCATTCGGAGGTAAAAATTGTTCTTGGCAATGATATTGGTTAGTCCCTCCCTATACCCCTGAGTTTCAAAGGAAAAATCCGCCATTTTACCAATCCCTATACCCCCGTTATCGGCCGACCTTGCACATCCACTGTTAAGACTGAATATGAACATTCGCATAATATGTATACAAATATTGATTCTTGATACAAATAATAATTAATAATTGATTTCTGTTGGCATGACTTCAATAGTGTTTGGCTCATGTATTACATTCTGAACATTGTTTGGGTGTCGACGCTCTCAATACTTCTCTATCTATTCCTATACCTTATGACCGGACTATTGGCTATTGATTTCTGTTTGCCATTCAATTCAACGTTTATTAATAATCTATTTAATTATAAACCAACAGAAATAATAATCGTTAGTATTTTGCTTATGATTGGCTATGAGTTCATAAAATTGTTGATATTTTAAATTAGCTCTGGGTCTAATTATTGAAATTATATGATATTATATAAAAAGTAAATTGTTTTTTAAATACTAAATTCCAGACTCAATAGAATAGATGTTTGATGTAATTAAACCCCGGATTAATTTATGAAAATATTATTAATATTTATAATTTAAAGAAATTGATTGTAAACACGATTTTCATTATAAAGTATTGAATATATTTAGCTTACAATTTGAATTATTTTTGTGGTATTTACTCTTTTTGAGCTATGATGACTCATCATTGATAAGTGAGTGTACATTGCTTATTTTCTTTTTTGCAATTCATCTTGCAGAAGAAAAATCAATAAAATCGAGTGCACGCCTAATAGACCTAAACCTTTTGGCTCTATTTGGCTCCAGGCATGATCACCATAGACAAAATCCGAGACTTACCTACCCCTGGAGCTTACGAGACTGGCCACCCCTGCAAATCGAAAATCTAGTTTTTAAATTGCATTGGTAAAACAACTATACTACGACAATTATTATTTATTTTAATTCTTTAACTTATATCCTGGTGATTTTCCTATTTCTGTATCATTTGAGTGGAATGGCCCTGATCATTTCTTAAGAAATTCTAATGAAATTAACCCAAATTAATGATTAAATTGCGTTCATTTCATTTGAATTTCTTGAGTGTGTTATAAATTGGGAAAATTTCACTGAAAATAACACTATAATAGGATTATCACCAGGATATTTGAATATATATTTACATATTAATGAACTTTCATTTTCAGTATCATTTGAGTGAAATGTCCCTGATTATTTTTTATTGAGTTCTAATGAAATTAACCCAAATTAACGATTAAATTGCGTTCATTTCATTTGAATTTCTTAAGTCTGCTAATAATGACCCTATATTAGGATTATCACCAGGATATATTTGAATTTATTTCAATACATTTTCCATATTAATGAATATTTAATTAATGGTGATTTAATAATGATGGAAAATATGACCTGATCAAATAAACATAATTGCATACAATTAAAGCAATTAAATTCGTTTACATTTGCGTTCATATTCTTAAAGAATTTTTTTACAATCAAAATATTTTTCCTGCTATAGGATTGATGCCAAGAATGCCCCGGTGCAAATTGCACAATTCTAATATTTTATGTCAACAAAATTATTTTGAATACTGAGAGAATGTCTTATAAACAGGATAAAAACATAAGGACTTCTCTAAGTGGACCAGAGTTTCAGTAAATCTGAAAACTCAATAGAATAATGCTTTTACAAAAAAAGGTGCAAGCTTGTCTTCAATCAGGACCAGTCACATGCTTTAGAAGAATTTATTGGACACTTATATTTGAGTTACCGATTATTTTGACACAATCTTTTAAAGTCAATAAAGCCCTGGGCTCATTAGAGCACATATACCGGTACTATTAGTTGTAAATAAACTTAGGATCGCGGGTAAATTTTTATTTATGTTGTGTACAATTAATAAACTGGAACCTTTTAATCTGACCTAAAGTTCCATTACAACAATCAATATACTGTATGTTTCCTAATGAGCTACCCGGCCACATCTATTGTTGTTCTCTCAACTGTCGAACAAAAGAGTACAAAATAAAGGCCTGGAGTCAGGCCTGGCCAGAGGGGTGTCCAGGAGGGGGTCGACTCCCCCCCACAGAAATTTGTTCAGAGTACCCCCCCTATGTCGGAGCGAAAATTGTGCGAAAAACTCGAAAAAGAGGCACTTTTGGCAGAAAAAATTTGATTCATTGTACCCCTTTTGACCAAAATTTAGGCTGACCCCACTGGCCCGAACAAGTCTGGCCACCCCTGCCCTGGAGTGTACAACAGATCTCGCATCGAAGAATCGCATTTATTTTCAAGCAAATTATAAAAGACTATAATTTTATACAAATTTCATACTTATTCTCTATAATTGTATTATTTTTTCGCTCTTTTTCTAAAAATGTTTCATTAATTGTATTCTTATTCGAAACTTCATTCAAATCTAAAGCGAAATTTTTCATAATTATGTCCTTGTCTTCATTGAACGCATCATTGATAACACCATTTGTTGTCTTATTGTTATTATTGTCGAAAACAGTTATTTCTGTTGGCTTTTCCTTCCCTTTCATAAGCAAATCGAGTAAATTAGCGAATGGTTTGGTTACCAATACGTTCACAATAACGGATAGAATGAATGTGGCGATGAAATCAAATACCATGATCGTCCACTGAATTGAAAGCATTTAAGCATTAATTAAAGAAGAGATTGAATGAGCAGTTCTGCAGTCGTTTTGAGTTTCTATTAACGAACAGAAATGAAATCGACGAAAAACAAATCAAATATCGAATATCGAAAATTGAGCCCAAGATGTATAATAAAGATTTTATTATAGGTCCAGAGACAGGGAAGGTATAGGTGGAGTACCCTAAATGGATTTGTCCCACAATTTTTCGCCCAAACCAGAGGGATATAAAAAAACTCATTGCGAAAGGCCAGTTCGAAATGATCATTTTAAAACTGACAGGGTTATTTTGTCTACTCCCTTGCACATCCCTATATTTTCTAATCGATTCAATAAAAACTGAAAACAATTGCAGAATCACTTCATTTCTGATAATGGCTTTAATATGAATACAAACCACATAATAGTTGCTATAAAACACTTTATCTCTTGCAGTGCCTGTTCTGTACAGCAATACAAACAAATGGAGCTGTGATTCAACAAAATTAAACATTTAGTCAAATACTTATCAATTAATCGATTAATGCTTACAATAATAATCTCAAACATTAGATATGCAAACGGTTTGAATCCTTTCCACGAAAAAAATCTATTAATAAACCCTGAAATCAAATAATTTTTTTTAATTAAAAACCGGAAATTCATAAAACAACGGACAAACCTCCTCTGCGTGTTGCACAGGCATATACAGTCCAAAACCATCCTGATGCATAACACAATTTGGAAAATATGATCCAGCTATTTATTTCCCAGTCTTCAACTCTATATTCAGCGATATTAAGATAATTCCTGTGCCAGAAGACAGCATACATAGTCATAGTCCATGTGCTCAACCAAATGATGAGTTCACCCACTCTTCCGCCCAAATAGACATTCGGATGCCTTTTGACGACATATCCCAATAATATTCCCAAAGCATAGGACTGAATGTGTTGTTCGATACCCCAGTACTGGTGCGACAATGTCTGAGCAATTGTTTCAATGTTTTGGTCGAAAACATTGAAAATATGAGGAATTCCGAACAGAAGTTTTGGCGCCAGTGCTACGAATGAGCCCAGGATTATGACAAAGATGTTCCAGAATATACCGAGTTTTGGCCAATAATACAATACAAGAATAATTATCGGCGCCAACAGATAGAGTTGGAAATCACAGGCCGAATACCTGGGCACAAATAATTATTACATATATATGCTTATCAATAATGTGCAAGGTGGTGATCAACGTTAAATTCAACCCTAGAAATGATAGTTCTGACTCATTAGTTAAAATATAGTTAGCTGGGCTAAATTTTCAGACACAAAACCATAAGTGAACAATTTTCAAATGACGCTTTGAACTATTGATCTTGCACAAATTTTTGTTTATAATAACATACCAGGCCATAGGAACGCACTATAAAATGATAAAAAAAATCGATAAATTACAATTTAATTGAAATAAATGCCTGTCTTATAAAACAGATAATTTACTGTAGAGAAGCAATTTTTAATTGATGGTGGGTCATCTCTTATCAAAAGTCATATAAACTTCAGAAAATAGTTTAGTTTAGCTGTTGTTGTGTTTGTGCAGTGAAAGCATGTCTTCATTCGCATTATTGTGTTTGTCTGCGATATTAAATAGAGTTTTAATCTATTCGGGGTTTGTTCTTACCGGGATCATTTGGGGGAACTCAACGTAATTATTAAACATTAGAACAGTGGGCATCCAATTATTTATACATGGCTTCTGCAATAGATAATTGAACGTGGACCAAAGTGGACCTGAAAGGTTCGGACTCAATATAAGTTACATTACTTTTCTATTAATTATCGCTTTTTTTGCAGAACTAAATCGCGTCAACGCGCGAGTTGTCAAATATAAAACTAAATCACATTCAACTCATTGCAAACAACGCATTGACGCGATTTAGTTCTGCAAAAATCAAAAGAAAAACACTATTCAATGATTATTCGGTGGATTACATACCGTCTCCTATCAACTGAACGATAAAAGTGACCGCAATAGCACTCAGAATAATCGGAATTAATCGTAAATACCTTCAAAAAACAGTTGAAGGTTAATTGAAGTTTGGACTAGTTTATCTTTAGTCTACTTTTAATGCTGGGAATAAAACCATTTTTATATTGCTATCGAATACTTAAAATTTTAATTAGTTATAAAATCTCTTTTAACAATGGAGGTGACCCTCTCAGCCTCCATTCGCCTCTAGTTTTTTGTCTTTAAGTCAATCGAGTTATATATATATAAATATATGGCAAAAATGTTAAAAGTGGCGAATGCCCAGGCTAAGTATGTCATATTAGTATAAATATTTTCTCTAGTATTGAGGTTTCACTGTATAAAATGTATTTTAACTTTGATTTTCAATAATTAATATTTAAATATAGAATTTCTTCTCTATTAAACATTTATAAATCAAAACAATTTTAACTCAAATAATATATTTTTAAATTAAAGTTTTTTTTGTATTAATCTTGAGATTTTGGTCAATACCTATACAATGCATATTCAATAAAACTGAATTTTCCTTTACTTCTCTCCAGTTTAGACAAAAGTATATAACAAGTCATTACTCCTGAAAAAAAAATTAGTATTAAAAGGATTATATTGACCTGATCAATTGATTATCAAAATTATAAACATTTACCTGAAATCAAAAATAATGTATCCACCTCATTCCAATTTATGAGGAAAATATAAACTAATTCAGAATAGGATTTATAAGGTGCCGACTCCCTTAATCTTTTTGTATGAGCCAGCAATAAACCGCTTTCATATTGATGATCAACAAACATCCAGAAGCAAAGTATAGCCCGAATGCCATCCATTGCTGAGAACTTTTCAAACTTTTCATTGCAATCGAAAATTGCTTTGAAATTCGGTATAATTGCAAAACAATGGGTCACTCGTAGTATAGCTGACAATCGCTTGTCATTACTCATTGACTTAAGGTTTGCTTTACTTCTAATCCAATATATTATTGTGCATACAATGCATATTATGGCCATCACTGACAATGAAGTTCTATTCAAAAGTAAATTAATATAAATTTTTAAAAGATCTGTTTTGAAAATCATATTATCAGTGTAAATATGGAGTTAATTAGGGATGTGCAAGGGGGATTTAGACAAAATAACACGGTGACTTGCAATGATAAAATGCCCCAACCCGTGTAGGCGGGTGCTAGATCCCCTTGATTTATTGAGCAATACATAACGAAAATTCCGCCATTTTCGATAAAAAGGTCCGAGTCTAACTTAAAAGCTGAAATATGTTTAATTTAGCCAGATTAGTCAAAATCGACCATTCCCAACTTTCAACGCCATTATTGAGGACATTGTGGCCATCTTTCCCATCATTTTCCTCTCCATATACCCCCTGTTTCGGCAGACCTTGCACATCCCAGAGTTGTTAGTTAAATTTAGAAATGTTCAAGCTGAAATTTATTGAGATTTTTCAAATCGAATTGCTATAACAAAATTCGATTTTGACGGGCAAAATATTTTTCTAAAAATGCTCTTGGCTATGAGCAGACAGAGTGGCAATTTCAACAGTTTCCTTCTTGCACATTCTAAAATGAAAACAATATAGATTTTGAAAAGTGCTTACATCGAGATTGTTTGATATTCACTGATTCGAACTTGTTTTCCAATATAATCACAATCGGGGTTAATAAATAAACTGAACCGAGTCATTGGAAAGAACACTGCAATGGAATAGAAAATGAGTTTATCTGTGAATTGAATGCTTTTATTTGAGTCAATAAATTAGTTAAACCAAAACTAATATTGAATTTGTTTGACCAGTGAATCGATAATCTATTGTCAGAATTCATGACTATTTAGTCCATTATAATAAAAGGTAAACTGCATGGCTGAACACATTTTTGTATACAATGTAATTGCGATGCTTTTTGTCTGCTATGCTTTGATCGCATGAGTAGAAAGTTTTTGTCTCAAACACTGTTTGAATGCAATCGATGTCTAATTATTCGATTATTAATTGTCTAAATGTTTGGACAAATATAAGTGAATTTAAATAAATATAACAAAATATTGTCTTAAATAATGAATGAGTTTCAGTGGCTCCGGGTATAGACAGGGTATAAAAAGGTAATGATTATAATTAAAGCTAATTTTAAAGCTAACAAACTGGCTTGAAACAATCTGTCACCGATGAATTCATTAGGGTACATTTGTAAAAATACTTTAAGCTGCCTCATATTAGGAAAATATTCCTTCAGTTGTTGGAAGATATTGGATTGCCTGGATCATTGACGTGGAATGATCTGACAGAATAAGCTATTCTTAGTCACGAGCCATACCTCTATTGATTTCAAATTCAACGTCTTTTGAATTACAAGCCGTCGGTATACAAATGCCGGTCGGAATGCGGTTCTGATCCGGACCTATATATTCAAGGTATCTTGTGATGCCATCCATATATTTTAGTTTTGGTTCATTTTGCAGTTTGTGTAGAATAAAATGCTTTTTAGAAGTGTGTGGATCAGTCCAGTTCAGCATAGGTTGCAATTTTGCTCTCAGGTAATCCTCAGTAAGTTTATTATTCAATTTGTGCTCATAAGATGTACTGGGCAATGCAGGCAATATATTGGTCGGCACACCCATTGGGCAGTACTGGCCATATATTTTTGGCTTTTTTTCTTCTTCAGGGCTTTCAATACTAAGGCATTCGTCGTATTCGCCGAACGGAAGTGAATTGATTTGAGGAGAAAAAACATTTCCGGAAGGAATCGCTTTAATGACTAAAAAAAGATATATTTTTTTTGATTCAAAATTCATTGCATTTTATAAAAAATATTTTGCATACATTTAACGGCCCATCCCTCTCTGTTCTGTATGGCCTGTCCTATCCGTAGCAGAGATGACATACAATCTGTGGGCAAATCGATATACAAAAGCATTTCTGAGAGTCTATTCACAGTCTGTTTGATAA
>JAQIWA010003014.1:0-11513 GCA_034693305.1 Eueremaeus valkanovi | reverse complement strand
ATAAATAGGCAATTGGTTGTCCGGGTTGTACTCGGTCACATCATTGTGAATTTGAGAATAGGTATCTCTTAAGAAAGATAGCTTGGTCGCATTACCAAGAATGATTTCTTCATCTTCCTGCATTAGTTTTTGATAGTAATCAAAGTAAGCTTGGTATTTTGATCCAATTTTCGAAGCCTTTGCGACCGATAAGAAACATGAATAGCATATAGTGAAGGCTGGAATAGTATCATCTTGCAACTTATTCATATTGATGTTGACCACTGTTTGGCCGCTTCTATATTGAGTCAACAGTTCTTTCGTCTGAATAATGAGACCAATAATTGAAACCAATATTAGACTTGAATTTAGAAGAAGTTTGAAATTCCAGTTAATTTTGAAAATAAGTTTAGTTTTATAGAATAATGCTTTAGCTTTCTCCATTTTGTGCCTGAATCAAAATTATTTCGTTACATGAGAAAATTAGGCGAGGCTACCTATACATTTATACTACAGGTTAAATCAATACAAGCATTAGTGAATCCCACCCAGGACAAAATTAATATTTCGAAATAGTCATTAAAAAATATTACCCTTCGTCTATTGAAATCAATCTGGGTGTTTTTCATTATGAGATATATTTTAATTAAAACGTTCTGGTATTTTAAGTCCACCTTTATATACCGATTATTATATTTGTTGTGATAAGCATTGAATATTGTGTCTAATTATTTGGTCGAACACTCATATAAACTGTAAGTATGTTATAAATGTCAAAAAGTTTCTGTTATTAACTTTCCAATAATTACGATTCAATTATCAAAAGCAAAATATTTCCTTAAATTTTATCAAAATAACAGTTTTTAAAAAAATCAGTTGTTTGCTTGAAGAAGGCTTGAAAACCTTTTTTGACCAGTTTAATTATTTTAGAATAGAATTGCATATTATTCTGCGCATGAAATATATTCTTACAGTTTATAAAGTAGTAAATACTGTACTTATCATCGTTTTGTTGAAACGTTACGGAACATATCCGGTTATGTTTCAAAAGGCAATAAAATTACTCCTCAAAATTCAATTTTGTGCGAGTTAATCTAAAAAAATGTTAATTATTTGAAACAATCAAGTGATCTTTTAATATTTTATTAGAATTGAAGCGATTTATTTCATATTTAATTAGACCTGCGTATAATTATGTACATGGAAAAACTTTCTGACAGTTCACACCAATGTAGAGCCAAATAATAGATAGAATATTCAGTAGATATGAGAACAAAAATTTAATAAACAAATCCGTCTCTGCTATTGAATCGGCATAAATATAATCACGTATTACGTCTGTACGACTGTACTGTATGTGACCTTATTGTAGAAGAATTATATGTATTCTTGCATTTATTATCACTTTTCATACTATATTTTTGTATAACATTATACCGGGCACTTTCACGAACTCACAATGCTTTAGTAGTTGCAGGTTAAGCCTGTAAACTTGGCTCAGCATTTTGGCACAACAGATGGGGAACAACTTCGCCGACAATTATGAACTCATATATTTTGTTCCAATTGTCCAGCGAAGCAGTCCTGTCGTGGATTCGCTGTCTTTGCACTGTTATGCATGCGAGCACTAGTAGTTCATGTCTTTTGATCCAACTTTAAAAATAAGATTATTTGATTTATTGATGGTTTAATATATTTATTAATTATTAGTATTTAAGGAATTAATTGATTTAATGACTGCTTTGAAACATTTTTTGATTCAATAATTGTATAAAAATTAGTGAAAATTTAGTTCACTTTTCTATATATAGAAATAAATTTTTTAGTATAAAAATAATTCAAATTTAAATGTTGATCAGAGATTTAAATTTAGAATAGCCAATTCGCTATTTGTCACACTATGCAAGCACAAAAAATTTTGCGGGTTTCTAGGGCTAACCAATATTGTATTTTAAACCTTTAGGTCTAATAGTAATTGAATTTTTCGAAAAAAAATTGCAGTTCTTGCTCAGTTAAAAAATAATAATAGTAAAACTAAAGTACAAAGAAACTTTTTATGTGTTAATACGTTTCATTTATCCGAATAATTTTTTAGCGGTTTTTTAAAAGAGCACAAATCTATTGTTTGTTAAATCGGTTTTTAATTTAATGCAAATAATTGGATAATAATTATATATAATATTATAATTCAATAATTCAAAGGAATTACAGCTTATTCTATGCGAATATTTAATTTTGTTTTGGAATGATTTTTATCATTGAATAGAAATGATTAATTTTCAAATATGCCCGAGTATAGTATTGCTTGTTTTCTAATTATTGCAGTCCTTGAAACATAATTTTGTTAATTAAAAATTCAAGTTTTTATTTGTTGGAATTTTTGAAGCCAATATTTGTAATCCAGTTGAATTAGTTAATCCACTTACCATGCCAACTATCAGAACGACTTTGAGACCTACCAAGGCTCTGGCAACATACCAGATCTAGCTGACCACCTACTAGCTTCACTGTTGACCTACCAGGTCTCCCTTTCGACCTAAAATTTCTGACTGTCCATTATCAGGTTTCCCAGACCACCTACATGGCCTTACTTTCATTTTACCAGGCCAATTTAGCCAACTACCATGCTCAGTTACACAGTTTACTTGGAATTTTCTCGTTTTGCTTTTAATAATGTTCGGTTTTGGATCAATCTTAGCTCTTCAGCTACATTTTCAATTTCCACATTCCGTTTTCCTCGTTTTCAATTTTACCAGTTAACCAGATTCTTTGAGCTTGATCATCATTAATAAATATTTTACCTGATTTGGTGGAATCAATCGGACATTCAAGCACATATTGCATACAAAATATTCAATGATTGATAGATCGTATACATACTGATTGCCCTTAAAATAAAAAGAATTGATTATTATTTTGGCTGACTTTGAATCAAATGTCAGTACAATACTTACAGGGTATATGAATAATGAAATGTTTCCTCGATTTCCGCATGGATTCTCACAAACAATGAGGTCTTTTTCTTTGAATACACTGGTCATCGGTATAACAGATAAAAATTTTAATATTTTGAGAATTTTATACATTTTTGATAATAAAATATTTTCTAATACAGATCATACAGAAAGTGGATCTACCTATAGGTGTAACGACTGAAGAATAGAATATTCAAAATAATTTATTCGACACAAATAAAAATATTTCATTATTTTTCAATCAAAATATTTCATTCTTTAGTCGTCACACCTATAGATAGATCCGGTTTCTGTATGATCTCTATTATTAATTATTTTATTATTACGGTATAAATGAAATTTTGGAATAAATTATTTGAAATTTAATTCTTATGAGACTATTATATCGGCTCAATATATCGACTAAAAAAGGTTTTGTTGGAATCTATTCCATGTTATTATATATTTGCTTCTTTACTCCTAACAAAATTACACTGATATTTCACCAATATTGAATGTACATACAAAAATTTTAGTCTGTGACTGGTCATAAATCATTATGCGGATTATTTTTTAATCGAACATTGCTTTGTAAAAATTAAAATATTTCAACCTACTCACGAATGGTAAATAAAATATGAAATCGTGCTGCATTAATCACTCTAGTATCTTTTTCGATTAATTCTAATTATTTTTGAAAATACAGCATTAAATTTAAAATTAGCTTGGTACCGTTACATGATGACTAGTCAATAAGATGGAAAATATTCCTAGAAAGCTGTAGAATATATAAATGAATAGGCTAAAATTTAAGCCTATTTTTGGGCCTGTATCTTTTGAACTAGCTAACTGCCTTCCATCCATTGATTGAATATTATTTTGAAATTAGCCCAGATATTTTCTGGTTGACTTGAGAAATAAATTTTATTTCAATTGACTTGTAGATAATTTTTTGAATAAATGTATTTCATCATGCTTAATTGTTAGTGATAAATTATGATAATTGTAATATGAATTTTGGTCAATGGTGCCACATAATTATTTTTCGACTCACAGAAATTGAATGAATTATTCAATTGAATTTTGATAAGAATTGTCAGAATTTATTCCATTCAAATAATTATAAGCAATGTTAAATCAATTTTAATTAATCGTTCCCGTTTCAAAAATTTCCTCAGAATTAGTTTTGCACATACAATATAACTTTAACAATAACCAGCTTCAAAAATGCTCCTCGCGAAAAAAACGTTTTTATTCGTAGGATCCAATATTTATTAATATATTACATTCACAAAAAGTATAATATTTTCTCAATATTTTTCAAAATAACAGTCCGTTAAAATCAATGATATTACAGAAAAAGTCGAGAATCGGTATAATTTTTAAGTGGTTGTCCAGGGTTACATACAGTTATAACGAGAGAAAGGCATAGCTCCAATAATAATAATTATAATATATCCAGGTAATCCAATTCCAGTGGAAAGCCATAAATATTTATAAATTTCGAGTCATTAATAAATAAGAAACCATTGAGTGGTTGGACACCTCTGGAGACCATATAATCACTCCATTGTTTCAAACCCTCTCTTTTCGCATCATTTACAGCACTTCTGAAATAATGAGCTTGATAGTGACCCATAAAGCACAAATTATATTTTTTGCGAATAAAAGCCAAAATTTATTCACATGACTGTATGGTTATTTGTAATTTACTTTTAGCAACAAGTTAATTTATAAAATTAAACCATGACTCCAGAAAGAAAACTGTAAAATTTAAAAGAATATAGAATAAATTATAACGAATCTTGATTAATTATATTATTGGTGGGATTATGCTGTTGCTTCTATATATTTTTCTAATATATTAGATCATTAAAATTTCAGCCTGATCGATATTGCGCATCCTATATTAATAAGGTTAAGAGTTAGTGTTTTAATTAGTATCCTGCACTAATCAATCAATCTACGTGGGTTATTGAAATTAATCAATTAGTTAACTTTTTAGATGTAATAGTCACCAATGTTTTTATGAATTTAAACTGTAATAATGTTCTTATTTTCTAATAAATATAATATGTAATTGATCAAATATAATTGTGGGGAGGGACAGCAACGAGCTTCATTTTTTGTTTCAAGTTTATTCAGATAATGGCTGTTATTCTTAAAATTTAATAAAAGTTGAAATTTATTGAAAAGTATTCGTACACTGATATAAAATTTTTTTATGAAAAATCGTAATTTATATTTAAAAAAATCAAAAAAAAATTCGGAAATAAATGGAATAAATCTTTTTTTAAAATTAAAAAATGTTTTCAGAAAAATACTTAGAGTACAGAAATAATATCAATTTTTGTACAGTTTTATAGAAAATATACGGCTACGATCATAACTTTCTACTGTCGTTCAAAGTTGAATAGCTTTCGACTGGGTATTCGATATTCAATCTGTTTTCACCATTTTGTAGCCAGATAATTAGCATTTTCAAAAATATAATAAATATTTGAAAAATCACCTTGTAAATATTAAATAACCAAAATTTATTTTCAGCCTGGTTAAAACGGTATAAAATACGGCTTTATAAAATTTTTTCAACAAATATCAAAAACAATTTCATATTATTTTATGTAAGTTTTAAAACCATTATAAAATCAATATTTATTCAAAAAAATATATTAATTACATATGACCGCCTGTCGATTCGAAAAACTGTCCCAATACTAACTTATTCTTTCGGTTACTTAAGCCTCACTGCAGTAATAAAATATGAAAATTATTGTTTAAGTTTTATTTTAGCATGGTTCCTAGTTGAATTATTAAATATTATTCATGTCTTTGAAATTGCTGATTATCTGGCTATAAATTGGTGAAAACAGATTGAAAATCGAATTACCCAGTCAAAAATTATTCAACTTTGAACGACAGTAGATAGTTATGATCATAGCTGTATGTTTTGCTCTGAATTTGATTGATGTCTATCACAGCTATGAAGACATGCTTTAGGAAGAAATTCGCTCTCAAATCGATTCTTTGACCGACAATCATTTGCCTAGATGTTTACCCTGGATCAATATATAATAGACTGTAATATAAAACAATTTTTCTTAGATGCTTTTATACATTTGTTTCATTTAAAATGCTGGAATCAATTAGGATTCAGATTAAAATTATATTTTTTTATTTTCTATTTTCTAACAAAAGTTAATATAAATGTTTAGAAATTGACACAAAAATAATTATTATATTTTATAATATAGTCTTACCATGTTTATATATTTTCGTTACAGTTCAATGTTGAATGTACAGTACTGAAAATCACATTGTTTATTTTCAAATTTGACCAATATTATTTAACATATTTTTATAAACATCAAATAAAAATCATTTGGGTATAATTTTATTTACTTGGTTTGTTTCACTAGTTAGATTAGCATAAATCTTGGTCTGAATATATAACCTGGATTAAGCATAAAAGACTGTAATTTTAAGCAAAATATTTTTAGAGGTTTTATAGTTTGAACACATTTAATTGAACTTGGAAGACATTACAATCGACATTATATTCTTTTCAAATCTTATTTTTTTCAACAATAAATTGTTATTTATATAGATTTGTGCCAAATGCTAAGATGCTACTGGTAAAACAATTCAGATGAATCTGATTCAGGATATAATTTATGAAAATTGAAATAAATTAGCAAGGTTTTAGATGTTTATCTTGACTTCAAGTTTATTAAATTAATTTTTTCATTAAAAAAATAATTAACTGAATAAAAATTATTAAATAATTTGTTTTAACATTGAATCGCATTCGCAAACAATTGATTGCATATTAAATACAATAATGAAAACACAATTGAAATATTGGAAAACGCGATGAAATATCCCATGCATTTGAAAAATGTAGTCTTACAAAGATGCTAAATAACTTAATATTGAAGTAAAGTTTTCTTGATTATTGTTTTTAAATAAAGCATTTAATGAAATTCAATGGAAATAATTCTATTAATTATTATAATCTATTCTTCCTCTTTTGTGCCAAGGTGGCTCATCAACATTATTCTTGCTGTCCTCGTCTGTTGAAAAACTTTTCACTCGATCAGGTCATACGCCAATTGTTCACACATTTCTGATTTCTATTGGAAGTTCTCGCGGTTCGCATCCGTTGACAATGCATATGTCAGGGTCATCTAAGTAATAACAAGACCAAGTTGCAAGTTTATGCTTGCTAAGATGAGATATACAAAATCTTAATGTTCTGGATGGTTTATTAATTTTAGTTGAGTAAAATTTAAACAATTTATTACTGCCGCTAATAATAGACTCAACAATAATGAGTTATATTATAAGTATTTTAAAAATAATTACGGTTTGAATAATAAATTCAGCTGAACCACATTTCTTGCTATGAATGCCAAATCATATTTATTGTTTGATTATGAAATATATGCAGTTTCTTCAATGTAAAATTTTTAGGAATATGAAAATTGATATAGCTTTAGCAAGACACTATTGATAATTAATACGAATCATTTTGCCATGTTATGAATATTAAATATGTTTTTCATTAAAAAAAATGTTTTTTGAAAAAATTTAAACAGTTTGAAAATAAAGTGATAAGGAATTATTTCTTCCAGTAAAATTAACACTAATATAGTAACAAATTTAAATTGCTTATTTTATAATTATTGCAGTCTTAAAATTTATAATTAGTAAAAATGAAAAATTAAGTATTTATTTGCTAGAATTTTCAAATTTACAGCTTAGTCCAGTTAAAATTGCCAATATTGTAAAAGGTTAAAATTAAATGTAATTTACAGTTCTAAATTTATTTTTTAACAAGCTCTTTCAAAACATTTACAAATAACCTTCTACTAGAATCCAATTTTAATTAGCTAAGAAGAACCGAGGTTCAATCTTTATAAATTATGATTATTTTATAGTTTTAGCACACATTTTGGAATTATTCTTTATAATAATCAAGAATAATTTTTAACTAGTTGCTTTTAAAAATATATGCTTTGTTTTAAAAAAAACTGACACATTTCATCAAATTTATAATAATTCTGTATTTTTATTCAAACATATATTAATTGATATGAAAACACATTTAAGTAGTGATCGTTTTCTATCTTATGACCTATAAGAGGACAAAAGAGGCAAAATTTTGATTTTTAACTGGCAGCTGAATATTAATGTGATGTTTGTCACAAAATTAAGTTTAATTGGAAACATATGCTCTGCATGCAATTGGAAATATTAATTGGTCCTCACAGTCATGGCGAACGGCAGACATATTTATTAAATAGGGAGAGGTGGCTTTAGAGTTGGACTGCCACGAATAATATAAGTGAAAAGTAGAAATTTTATGAAAATATTTTATTCACATTATTCAAATTGTTTTACAGTCTTTACAGTATTTTACACAAAATTATTCATTAATTGATTTGAGTTTTTCAGTCAAATACTTATAAAAGAATTCGTTTTTATTTTCTTTCAATTTATTCAAAACTGAATCAAAATTTTCACACTTTTTAACTGCAATCGCATTAATAGACCACTCATTGTATTTGGCCAACACATCAGCACAAGTAGGTCTTTGCTTCCAGAATATAGCCCTCATCAATGGGATCCAATCCACTAACTTCAATAACTCATTCTTAAACACTTCCGAGCATTTCGTCAGTGAATCAGAACTGCAAACAAAGAACATATTAATTGTTTTTAAAATCAAATCAGACAAAATTATTCGAAAGACTATGGTATGGCCTCGGTATCAATGTTAAATCACTATTCTCTAAAAATATTATCTAGATTGTTCTATTCTTCCTTCTAATTTCTTAATTTAAGCTTGGTTCATTTTAATGCCTTTTAATATTTTTTTAAGAGAGAGGTCAGAAAAGATGTTAAATACCAAAGTGTTTGTATAATAACTGTAATATTTTAAACGAATTTATATTATAAATATTTACTCATTAATATCGACTTCAAAAATGTCCTGGGCTATGATTCCCAAACTGTATACATCAGCACTGGTTGTATATTTATTGCCCTGTGCGATTTCAGGTGCTGCATATTTAGCTGTGCCAATTCTTGAAGTGTGTGACATGCTATCATTGTCATGAAATGTAGCCAGGCCGAAATCACCTAGTTTCAGCTGATATTTTTCGTTTCTATCGTTATATGTTATCAAAATGTTTGCCGGCTTTAGGTCTCTGTGAATGACCGGTGGATTCAATGCATGCAAATACTGAACGCATTGTAAGAGTTCTCTCAATATTTAGTGCATATGAAGTATTCGATTGCAGTCATCGGTTGATAGACTTGTCTTTCAAATACTTTTGGTTTATCTTTGAGTATATTTTCTAAACTGTTTGAACACAACTCCATTTGTATGAATAGCCTATTATTTTCAATCCACGTATTCCTGAAGCTGACAACGTATTCGCAGTTAATCTTTGCTAAAATCATGACTTCTTTGATCGCATAATCGAAATCATTTTTATTCATTTCTTAAAGAAATTAAAATAAATTTCAGATAAAATAATTTATTGGATTTATTGATATTATATGTTATAAAAAAGAACTCGGGTCAAGAAAGTCACGATTAAAAATGTCTCAGAGAGTATTAACAAGGTGCTCTTCACAATATATAAGGAAAAACTCTGCTCAAAATGTGTCCCGGTAACAATTTATAGGCTTAAGAAACTTATTCCATAGAAATATTTCTTATAAGTTGTCGAGTGTCCTAATTCCTAAGTGTATCCTGCAAGTTGTTTTTTCCGAAATAGTTATATCAAAAATCATCAAATTAGCAAAATTTGAGTTCTGTTCAGGGTGGAATAATACAAGGATAGACCCAAACCGGCTCAATTTCTTATCAAATAAGAGCATCTTTTCGAATAATCACAAACTCACCAATCTTCTTTATTTGTTTGATGGCATACAGGCTCTTATCTAATTTATGTAAGACTTTATACACTTCGCCAAATCCACCCGAACCTATTCTCTCCAATTCCTCGAAATTTTCTTTATAAAAGTTGTTCTGTTTTTCACTCAAATCTATACCACAATTATTGGAATTTACTTTTGATATAATGAGATCTAAATTAATAATTTTCTACCTGAAGTTATTGACCTAGGTTTATTCGATAAAACATAGGGTTCGTAAGAAAGCATGGTTGTCCCAATTGTTCCACTTGGTCCAGGTTGCATTAAGGAATCAAATGATTTGCTCTCCGTTCGACTCAATTCCTTGTCTGCTATAAGTTTTTCGTTCTTTGCATTCAAACAGAATTTAAAATATTTGAATGTATTTTATTCAATGACTCACCAAATCTGGTTCTGGACCTTTTCCGATAAGTCCATCCGTGACTATTCCTAAATCTTGATCACTATTCCAAATTTGCTGTTTACAAGTTTCGAGCCCGGGTGCTATTTAATAAAGTATAAAAATGATTTAAAATTTTATTATTGCAATTGAATTTTCAGTAATACGGCAATAGAACTTACCTGAGCTGATTGCTTGGTCTGTACATTCAAACCCTTTGTTGTTATCATTTTTTGAAATATTTATTGTTTTATGTGTTGATTGAGATTTATTCGAATAATAATCAATAAAATTATTATAAATTGTTTTTTCGATTTTATTTTCGTAGAGAATATAAATGTTGTCTTCACTCAAAGCAGTGCACGAATGGTATGAATAATGAATGTCTTTGAATGTTATTTTACTTTTTATTAATTTCGGAACTTTTTTAGTGCTATTTCTATCAAATAATTTATCTAAAAAAGTTTTATATTGACCACAAAAATAAATCAATCCGTCATTTGATAGAAAGTATGTGTTCTTACCATTTGAACAGATCATTGATATATTAGAAATCGGTATTAATTGAGGTTTAAATATATCGTTATTATTATTCACTTTATGTCCCAAACTATACCATTCATTATAACCCCAACTATAGACCAATCCATTGCTTGTTATCGCAAATGATTGAAATCTATAGCAATGAATGGATTGTATAATATGTTTGAAATTAATACTCAAATCGAATGGCAATGAAATATATTTATCTTCATTTCCACATCCAATCTGTCCCTCATCATTACATCCCCATCCATATACCCTTCCTTCTGATGAAAGAGCGAGTGAATGATTATATCCACAAGAAATTGATTCAATACTAATATTATTGAAATATTGTATTTGTTGTGCTTTTAAATATTCATTTTCATCACTTGTATACCCCCTCCCCAACTGACCCACATCATTCAATCCCCAACCAAACACTTTCATGTCATGAGTCAGAGCTAACACAAAATCAAATCCAATAAAAAACTGTTTAATATTTTTGTGACACAATTGACATATAAGTTGTGGTTCATTGACTGAACTATTATGTCCTAATCCCAGACCTCCGTATTTATTATACCCCAAACCAAACACATTGTCGTCTTTTGTAACAAATAATATATAATTATTATTTAAGATATTGTGGCGATCGACCCATTATTATTGCGATAAACCAATCAAAACAACAACAAAAGCATAAACAATAAACATTGCGCACAACCACC
>JAQIWA010003013.1:0-11513 GCA_034693305.1 Eueremaeus valkanovi | reverse complement strand
AAAGTCGGATATTTGAGGACCCCCTGCCGGGCGCCCCCTCTAGCTAGGAACTTTTTGAAAACTGATTTATGATCCTTTAACCTTCCTCTATCGAAAGCCGCTGAGCGACTTTTGATTTGTTCAATAGCCCAGCCGTGGCTTAATCTCCGGTATGGTCCTTTATTTTTTCTCTTTCTAATCAAATCTTTTTAGTAATAAATTTGATGCAAAAATTTAAAATGATATCAATTACAAATTAATTTGATTTTTATCACATTTTAAATATTAACTATCTAAAATAATATTATCGGCTTAGCGGCCATTTTTTCCGATATTTTGCCAAAAGTCTTGGGAGGGGTATGTTTTATGTCAAAAAACATAGGTTGGCTTTTCGAAAACCTAATAGCGGCATTTTGGCTATACCCCCTCCATTGGCCTTCCCTAGACTGAAAGTAATAGTAATCAATCAATATGTTCATCCGGCTGTAAATTTTTGTGTTGTCTGACATGTTTTAATTCTATATTCTCTATATCGGCTCAATCAAAATGTCAACTCTATTTTGAATTCAAATCTTAATTTCAATAATTGAAGTCAAGCGCGCGCTCTCATTTCTTTTCTCAATATCTTTCTTCATATATATATAGAGTGCTCTTGACCTTGTTCCTTATATATGAATGAAAGTGTATTTCTGGTATATCCCTATTCGTAACTTCAATCGATTTTTGTTTACAACGTATACCACGTCATAGCGCAGATACCTCCCCAATCTGGCAATGAACTCAGCTGCTTATGTCAATATATGTAGTGCTTAACTGACTTCAGTTTCCAATTGCTCTGTACGCATGTGACAACATTTCTGACATTTATTGATTATTTGAGTATATTATTGAGATTTTGCCAGAATTTAACTTATTTCACAACTGTTTTGAATAACTGATAAATTACTTGTATTTTACAACCGATAGTAGATTTTTCAATGCACAAAGACGTGGCAGTTTAAAAAATGCCCATGACCTGCTTCTTTATGCAATCAAATTTCACGATTAATTTTTCATGATTAATATTTCAAGTTGTACTGAAGAAGAAATAACGGCATAATTTAGAAACACTGAGCATATTGCATAAAAGGCCTGAGTGGTCAATATGATATATTAATATGAGGCAGTACAGTTATTTGGACTAATCTACATAACAGTTGATCCTAAGGTACAGTGTTTATATGTTATAAAAAATACATTGTTTGGGAATACTATTTCTATTTTGTATTGATATCAGTGATGAGCAAACGGTGAAAGACATTCATGGAGTCAGACATTATAACTATGAATATTATATTCGTTCTGTACTATACAATGGCCGGGTTATGGCCTTATCGTTAATAACGAAGTATATTTGATGTACCTGGCTAATTTTGCGCGTCAGTGGTTAAACTGAACAAATTATTCGACTTAATCTCTGCCTTCAATTTCTGGTTATAAGTGTATGCGTTCTCTATGTAATCCATTGCATAGGAATGAAACAAATATTATTGACGTTCAATGCAAACTCATTCGAAGGCTGCGAATGTCTACAAATCAATCATTTGTTCATTAATTTTCGTTTAAATGATATTTTTATTTTACATTCAATTCAATTGCATTAATACAACAAAAATATAAATATTTATGCAAATAATCATAAACTGTGACTCCATATTACTCGCCATTGAAATCGATTCCAAGCGTTGAACAGCTGTTGATAAGCGCCGGTCTCTTCGCTATTGTTCGCCGCAAACAAACAAAAAGACAAAAAAAGTTTTTGTATTTCACAACCAATTAATCCATTCATTCATTTAATCATTGATTCACTGAATCATATCCAAAGCTGAATCGCAAGGAGTAATCGCCGGCGGTGTATATCTTGTGCTTAGGTTTCTGTTTATACCGATTCCATTCACTCCATCCCAATCACTGGGAACTGAATGGCTGTTCTCTCTCCACTTATTCACCTCATGTGCCAGCACTGATTCATTTGTCTTTCCATTTGTTGAGAACCTAAACGACAGCTGCGATGCAGACCAGATGGAAGACTTGTCCGGCGCCCGAATCGGTTGGTCCATCAGTTCTGCCAATGTTCGCACACAATATACAGTGTATTATAGACTGACTGTTAGACTGTCTGTGACTCTATACCCGTCACGACATCTGACGTCTGTGGAGAACGATTCATGATTTGGATGCAATTATTGCCAATTAATATCCAGGCATTCGTTGCATTTCGAATGATCTTGGATTTGAAAATGATTTTTTGAGTTCACTTTCCGGACATTTGTATGAATTATAGCTTAATTCAAAACATTGATTCAGAAGTTCTGTGACTTCAGGTTTGGTCGAATATTTTCTAAACACTTGTCGTCATATCATGCGTTAAACATCAAAACTGTTCGGGTTAAGACAGTTCGGGATTTCATAATTGATTGGACTCTATATTTTTTGAATGAAAATATGAATAAAAACTAAAATTCTGTTTCAATTATAAATTCAATAGTTTTATAAATAATTATTAATTATTTTGATTAATGTTTTAGATTAATAGTGGAATCAAAATAAAATACAAGTATTGTGACCATCGAAGAGCTTTTTCTTAATCAGGGTATAAAATTGTATTGCCTCGCATATAATGACTATTAAATTTATAATATTTGATCTGGATCACAGAGTTGGACTAGTCGTACTAATAATCGGAAAAAAATCATTCGTCTTCATTCAATTCATTGCAATTTTTTTCACTTTTTATAATAATTTTATTATTTGTTTCATTCGTTTTTATAATTTTGTGGAGATAGGCAGTTTAATCACTGCGATCGGCCAATCAGAACAACAACAAAAGCATAAACATAAACATTGCGTACAACACCTGTCAATCACATCACGTGTGAACACAACACAATACTGTAAACAAATCCAAAGCAAACTGAAGTCAATACTAAATCAACTAATTGTGCGCTAAATTAACATTAAATCGTGATTTAAAATTAAGAGATAAATAGATCTAAATCTAAGCCATAAAATGAATTGATTTTTATGTAAAAAATATATAAATATTTTTATCACCACTTTCTTTAGAAATGGGGATTATAAATTCGCTATTGCGTGACCCCCCCCACCCCCCCCCCCCCGAGGAAGGAAGGGAAGGCCTTTGCTAGCAACGGCGATAGATCCTTAGGCTAGAGAGGTCTTTGCTAACAACGAGGATTTGTTAGAGAAAATGTTGGAAAATGATGAAAAATTAGAGAAAAAGGTCTAAATTTGATGAAAAAGTAGTGAAAAATGTCAAAATTTGATGAAAAGTAGTGAAAATTGTCAAAATTTCATTAAAAAGTAGTGAAAAATGTAGATATTTTACGAAAAAGTGGAGAAAAAGATCGAAATTTGAAGAAAAAGTAGAGAAAAATGTGGATATTTGAAGAAAAAGTAGAGAAAATGAGTGAAATTTGATGAAAAAGTATAGAAAAAGCTCAAAATTTGATGAAAAAGTAGAGAAAAGGTCAAAATTTGATGAAAAAAATAGTAAAAAATGTCGAATTTTGACGAAAAAGTAGTGAAAAATGTGGATATTGAAGAAAAATTGGAGAAAAATGTAGAAATTTGACGAAAAATGGTGAAAATTATCAAAATTTGATGAGAAAGTTGAGAAAAAGTTTGAAATTTGACGACAAAGTAGAGAAAAAGCTCGAAATTTGGCGAAAAATTAGAGAAAAAGCTCGAAATTTGATGAGAAAGTAGTGAAAATGTGTGAAATTTGATGAAAAAGTAGAGAAAATGTGAGAAATTTGATGAAAAAGTAGTGAAAATGAGTGAAATTTGATTAAAAAGTAGAGATAAAGCTCAAAATTTGATGAAAAAGTAGTGAAAATGAGTGAAATTTGATGAAAAAGTAGTGAAAATATGTGAAATTTGATGAAAAGGTAGAGAAAAAGCTCAAAATTTGATGAAAAAGTAGTGAATGAGTGAAATTTGAGGAAAAAGTAGAGAAAATGAGTGAAATTTGACGAAAAAGTAGAAAAAAGCTCAAAATTTGATGAAAAAGTAGTGAAAATGAGTGAAATTTGATGAAAAAGTAGTGAAAATGAGTGAAATTTGATGAAAAACTAGTGAAAATGAGTGAAATTTGATGAAAAAGTAGTGAAAATTAGTGAAATTTGATGAAAAAGTAGAGAAAAAGCTCTAAATTTGCTGAAAAAGTAGTGAAAATGAGTGAAATTTGATGAAAAAGTATAGAAAATGCTCGAAATTTGACGAAAAAACCGAGAAAATGGTCTAAATTTGATGGAAAAGTAGTGGAAAATGTGGAAATTTTGTGAAAATGTGGAAATTTGGTGGAAAAATAGATAAAAAGCTTTAAATTTGATGAAAATGTGGAGAAAAATGTGAAAAGGTAGGAAATGGCTGGAGTAGGCTAGAGAATGGCTGGATTAGGCTGGGAAATGGCTGGAGTAGGCTAGAAAATAGCTGGAGTTGGCTAGAGAATGGCTGGAGTAGGCTAGGGAATAGCTGGTGTAGGCTATAGGATATGACTGGAGTAGGCTATGGAATGGCTGGAGTAAGCTAGAGAATGGCTGGAGTAGGCTAGGATTTGGCTGGAGTAAACTAGGAAAAAGGTAAGGTAGGCTAGGTAATGGCTGGAGTAAGTTAGGGAAGGGTTGGGTATACTAGGATATGTCTGGAGTAGGCTAGGAAAGGGTTGGCGTAAGGCTCAGAAATATTCGCAACAGATTCATAAATTATAAAACTATTTCTATTTACTATAATATTTACTAAAATCAATCTTTAGAAAGTGGTGATACATAATGCTGTTCAACCTTGTTTTTTAGCCTTTTTTTTACCAATTTTCCTTTCTTTTTCAGCAATTCTCCTTTTTCAGCCCTTCTCAACTATTTCCTAGTCTTTTTCCTTGCTTTTCAGCCAGTTTAATGCTGATTCAGCTATTTCCCAGGCTTTTTCAGCAATTTCTAGCCTTTTTCAGGAATTTCCCTGAATTTTCAGCCATTTTTCAGCCTTTCTCAGCTATTTCCTAGCCTTTCTCAGCCATTTCCCTGATTTTTTAGCCATTTCGTGTTTTTAAGCCATTTACCTGCCTTTTTCAGCAATTTCCCTGTTTTTTCAGCCATTTTCCTGCCTTTTCAGCCAATTCCCAGACTTTTTCAACAATTTCCCAGCCATTTTCAGCCTTTCTCAGCTACTTCCTAGCATTTCTCAGCCATTTCCATGTTTTTCAGCCATTTCCCAGCCTTTTTCAACAATTTCCCTGCTTTTTCAGCAATTTCCCTCCCTTTTTCAGCCATTTCCTTGCCTTTTTCAGCAATTTCTCTGTTTTTTCAGCATTTTTTGCCTTTTTCAACAATTCCCTTGCTTTTTCAGCAATTTCCCTGCCTTTTTCAGCAATTTCCCTGCTTTTTCAGCATTTTTTGCCTTTTTCAACAATTTCCCTGCTTTTTGAGCAATTTCCGTGCGTTAAAGCCATTTTCCAGCCTTTCTCCATCCTTACCCGTTGTTAATAAAAAACTTTGCGGCCTAGCCTACCCTTTCTCTCTTCTCTCAGGGGGGACCGTGGGTGTCCTCCTAGTAAAACTATATTCTCCTTTTTCCTTCGGAGCGGAGTTAAAAATATTGTGGTATGTCATAAATAAATAAATCTAAAGTGAAATCGTACTTAAGACTGAATCAGTTGTGCATTTAATTGACTTCTGATTATGATTTTTAATTGAATAACAAATTATAATATAAAATGCTTTCTTCAAAAAATTATAATTATTTTTGACCATTAATCAAGAACTATTATACTCAATTATACGCTGTGATGAAAAATATCTATAATTTGAAGGCAATTTAGCTACAAATATATAGAAATTTGTAGATGACATAGGAATAAACACTTTCATAGAAACCTTGACTAAATTGCACTAAAGATGATCTGATATACTGTGAGAGCTAAAAGCTGTCTAAATGATAAGAACTGATATAATATTGCTATGACGCAAGTAGTTGACCAATTTCCAATTCCCGCAAAATCCGAGTATCACTGTTAGTAACCAAGCTGGCAACGGATATCGCCCCAACCTTAGCGTGCTAACATATCTTAGTCGTTAGACTTAATTTAATTAACGCTGAACCGTTATATAAAAATATTTTCATTCTGATGATTCCATGAATAAAATGCAGCGGAATTACATTTAAATTGAAAATCAAAATAAATATTACAAAACTATTTAAGTTGTATTTCAGTAAAAATATTTAATTAATTTATTGAAATTCAATAAATGATGAAGCTACTGCCATTGCAGTAATATTGATAAGTAGCGTTGATAACTGCAGTTATTTCAGATCAAACTGCTTATACCAGCGCCTGTATTCTCTAAGACTTTCATCATTTTTGGCAAAATAACTCTTTTTTAAATATTTCCTATTCGTCCAGATTATCGCGTCCCGAGAGATCTGAAAAAGTTTAACAGAATTTGGAAATAAATAAATAATAAATTTTTGAATAATACAGCCTTACAAAAAACCCTGAAACAATTAAACGAAGCTGAAGCGTTAACTTGACAAGAAAATTTAATTTAAATTTATATTTTCGTAGACGAACTGAAATTTTTTTTTACCAAGGAATTTCTAAGCGCCGCAGCACCTATTGCAATGAACCTGTGCGCTTTATATCATCGTGTGAGATAAAATAAACAAGGTAACCAAAAATTTTAAAATTTGAAAATACTTTTTGATCCAATACACATTGAATATATTTTCAAAAATTTCAATATTCTGAAATTGATAGAACACATACATGAAAATACAATTAATTAATATTTGTTTAAAAATTATTTATAAAATAAAATTTAAATCAATATCCTTTAGGTGTCCTAACTAATTTATTTCATCTGGCTTACTTAAGCTGAATAAAAATTAATAATATTATTATTATTACCTGTTCTTTGATAAGGATAGTCATCAACTTCATTATAAATCTGTTTAAAACAGTATTCAGGCAAAAGATTCTTTCTACCAATTTATAACGATTTGGTAAAATTGGAATCATTGCTTCGACCCGGTAGAATTCCGAAATATTATAGCCTAGAATTTGAACTTTACTTATTGAATAATTGACTGCCGGACCAAATAATTTGAATTGAAGTTTGAAATTTAAGACTCGACTCAAATTAATGCCAAATAAGATTATAGATAAAGAATAGTTTGCCAAACAATTGTTTTCATCCAATCCTTTCAGATTATTGACATCAAATTCCCAATGAATTCGTATAATATTTCTGATCGTGTAATAAGGTTTGACTTTAGTAAGTATAGAATTGATTGAAATAATTCCGGGTATTGCATGAATTATATCGAAATGAGCCAGATCAAATGCATTTTCGGAAACATCCTGTGTAAATGAAAATAATTTTAAATTTTATACATTTTTTGAGATAATATTTGATTTTTACGAACCGAAAAATGACCATTGATTAGAAATCCAATTTTAACCGAGGGATTATATATGTTCGCTTCAGTTATACTTAAAAATGGACTTGGAAACCAAATTGGTTTTGAATTTTTTAAATCATACCAAATATATACGAATCCATTGGTTTCAAACAAATGCCAGAATTTATACTCTGTTTTAATTCCGTTTGGATCTTACACATGAATTAAATTAAATAAATGAAAAATGTAATAAATTAAAACTTACTTTAAATTAGAAGACGAAAAATCAATGAGCAATATTCATACCTGTGACAATTTGTTTTTGAAAATGTCGATAACTTTTATTTAAAGTTAATGCATGACATATGTCTGAGTTGTCTCTATACACGAAGAACTTTTGGCCCAAAGCATAGAATTCTTTACATTCAGAACATTTCAGTTCTTCAGACATACAAATAGCAAACCAAGTCTTAGCATAAAAACAAGGTAGTTTTTCGCCGTTATATTTGGATTTCAAGAGTCTACTTTCATCTCGATTAGTTGTATAATTCTAAATTCATAACAATATTAGTATAGGTTTATATTATTTTAAAATAATTTAACAAATATTTACTTTGAAATGATTGAAATACGAAATAAATCGGAAAAATTTCAAAATTGAATGACAAAAAAATATTAGAATTATCAAATATAAAATCATATTAAATTATGACCAGATTTTCAATATCAATAGGCTAGTCTCACTATAAACAAATTATTTTAATAATATTTATCAAAAATTTAACCTGTTTACGAATTTATTTGACATTTTCTATAAATTCAATGAAATATTATATATACAGTCAGACCTGCCGTAAATCACACTGTGTAATTTCACAAACTGCCTATATTCACACTTAGACTGCAGTCCCAAGTTGGGTCCTATGTTAAAGTATAGGAACTAATTTCACACCTGTGTATTTTACAATTTCACACATACTCACAGAACATTCCTATCTTTTAACACATAATTCCCTATCTGTAATTTCACATAAAATTTTCCTAAATTAATGAACTAAATTTTGAATCTATTTATTATAATTTTCGAAAAATTTTCCAATTATTTTGGGAGTGTTTAGAGGATATATCAAGGGATAAAATTGAAAAATTCCGCCTTGACCTTGAGGGTAGGATTGGGAAGGTTAAAATACATCCTATATGGTCGAAAATGGTGTTTAAAGTAGAAAATGTTAGTTTTTAAAAGGAATTTTTACTAGATTCGACTAATGTAGCCTTAATTCAGTGAACTTTAGTTTAATTTGCTTGAATTTAGACTAAATCTATTCAAAATTTTGTCAAAATCGGCCATTTGTTTACTATTCGGCAATTGGTTTAACAAACAACTCAAAACACAATGTACTTTTGTAAAATCAAGGTTCCGGGATACATATTATCAATGTTATTAAGGCAAAATTAATGAAACAAACGACTAATTTAAACTATTCACATAAAGATTACTTGCTTTATATACATTTCAAGAATAAAATATTTTTTAATCCCTTTGTAATTTCACACACTATAATTTCACATCAAGAAAATGTCGGTCCCAACTAGGTGAAATTAGACAGGTCTGATTGTATGTATAACATATGTGAAATTCTTTTAAGAAAAGTGAGACTTACAGTTAAAATGTGCTTTTTTGTATCAAATTCCTTTATATTTTAAAGTCCACTTCCTTTGAATATATTGTTTTGATTCGGATTCAAACCAATACTATAATGTATTTACTCTCTTAATAAAGTGATTTATATCTGACCAATGAAGAATGTTGATTGTGAATCATGATGGGGACATTTTTTTAATTTTCATTTCATTTGTAAAGATTCAATAGTCACCAACTGCCAATGTCACAGTCTGAATTTTTACTACATTTTGCTTAATTTTTATCAATAATAAACTTATTTTATCCAATGATTTTAATATATGGAAAGACACTCAAAGTATTACACATGTGATCGAAAGTCTTGACTGGAACTGTTGATTCAATAATTTGGATCTGATTTTTATATTAATATAGCTGCTGAATGATTCGCCTTTAAGTTGTATTCACATTATTATTTTCGCCTGAGAAATAAGAAAATCGTTGGAAGTTTGTATATTTCACGAGTACTACAAGTGGAATTGCTTTAAAGTCTTCCCATGTGAATTTGTAGTTTAAAGGCTTCCTTCAGAGAATAAAATCCTTCAGCTTCAGTCGAAACAACTGATAATTCATTTAAACTTCAAATCTGAGTTCAAACGATTCGCGTCGTCTATATAATTATACTCATCCAAGTATGTCTGTAGACCAATTTACCGTCAAAAGCTTTGGGAATTAAGCTACCGTTTGTCATAAGACCTTAACCAACTTCAAGTAATATTGAGGAGCTTGTGAGTTGAAACATCTGGTTCCTCTTTCGCGACATTGAAACCGGATCAGATGAATCGCAAGAATCATATACGTTCTTACTGTCGAGGTGATAAATCACAAGATTCATTGCTTGAAATATTTAAAACTTCTGTTTATTTCAGATTTTTTTTTTATCAAATCAAATTATTTTTATTTGAGTTTAAGTTCATTCAAAGACTATTTAAACGCATTTGTTTATTCGTTAAGAGGTCAGAAAAACGGCATTAGAAGCGCATGTTGCCCATTGGAAGTTCGTGATGTCGGTGGTTATCCGTGGAACTTTAAGTGTTTACGTGAAGATAGCCGTGATTTCTTTGAACATTGATCAATTCTATTTTATCTCAGAGTGGAATCTACACTTTCAGGCCAGCATCGGTAACTCCCGTCTTTTCATTATGTGACACCAGTTAAGAACATAAGGACTGCGCTCAATTTGATTCTCAAGTGCTCTTTGACGAATCTGTCGTAGTTTGTTTATATTAGCAATTAATCATAATTCTTTAACAAATCGGGTTTTTCTGAAGCACTTTCCACATTTGCTTTCTTTGTCCACCACTGCTCTTGTCCGCCTCTGCTTTCCTTATCCGCCTCTGCGCTTGTCCACCTTTGCTTACCTTGTCCGCCCCTGCTCTTCTTGCTAACCTCTGCTTTCGTCATCCGCCTCTGCGCTTCTTGTCCACCTCTGATTTCTTTGTCAGCCTTTTTTCTTGTTAACCTCTGCTTTCCTTATCCGCCTCTGCTGTTCTTGTTCACCTTTGCTTACCTTGTCCGCCTCTGCTCTTCATGTCCGCCTCTGCTTTCCTTATACGCCTCGGTTCTTCTTGTCCACCTCTGCTTTCTTTGTCAGCCTCCTCTCTTTTTGTCAGACTCTGCTTTCCTTATCCACCTCTGCTTCTCTTGATAACCTTCTTATTTTTACAGCTCTATTTGTCAGCCTCTGCTTTCCTCACTAGCATTACATCACCTGTCAACCTCAGCACACCTTCCCCTAGTCTGCTTTCTCTTCTGCCACTTACAGTGCCTATACCAGTTCCAGAGTTATTGCCATTGAAATACTAATACGGGTGCTACTACAAATACAACCTCAGAAAGCGAATTGAATCTCACCGTCGCTGCTATAAAAAGTAAAGGTTTAAGCTTTGTCGAAAACCCAACTATCAACTGATCCGACAGGCCAGTCCTGCTAGCGTGCTCAAGCAAAACTTACTGGAGTTTTTTGTTTTCTTTATTTGCTTCTAAAAGTCAAGATTTAAAGCAAATTTTTAATAATAAATAATTATGAGAATTCGTCTTATACGCCGCTGGGCTGGACGTGTAAGTGTGAACACTCGTTCAGCTCAGCGGCCCTATATCCCCTTACTGTTGATGATTTTATCAACCGATGTGTGATCACCGGGAAACCATATCTGATACCTATTTTATATTTGATTATTGCTTTCATACGAAAACTCAAACAAGCACGAACGTTATTACCTGCGAGTATACCAGAGATCTAATGGTGATAATCTTGATAATATAACCATTAGAAGATAATTGAGTCAATTGGTATTCATAACTATTGTATTTACAAGCATTAGGTAAAGAGCCGGTCAGTATATCTCGCGCGTTTAGAAATTTGAATAGCTCAGAGACGGTAAGAGATAATTCGATTCTG
>JAQIWA010003012.1:0-11514 GCA_034693305.1 Eueremaeus valkanovi | reverse complement strand
TTGGATTCGAGAATAGGATCGCATCGAACGCGTGGACGAACTGCCGGCCGAACCGACCGCTGCCTTACTCTCTCCGCTACCGGTTTGAGTCGAGTCCTTCCTATTGGCCAACGATGTCGTCTGCGGTGTCTTTTGGGCTGAATCGGCGATTCTGGACAGCATTCGGGTCTGGGCTCGAGTCGAGCGTTGAGTCGTTTGTGGCGTAAAATACAGCGATTTTTTGCGCTTCGGTTTCGAACTCGAGTTTGAAATCAATGTCTTGTTATTGACCGACGAATCCAACCTCTGCTTCACATCTCTGTCCACTTCGACCTTCTCTTTGTCTTTGGCGTCAATCGCATCGAAAAACTCTTCCGTTTCCTTCTTCGGAGGACAGTCTTCATCGTCGGTCAGCCATTCGTTGTCCGATTCAATCGATTTCTTTTCATTAATCGCTTCGTCTTTAATAGAGAGCTCAGACATCAGTTCGGAAGCACTGATCAGTTGGTTCTTACAGTTCTCGTCAATCGTTTCGACAATCAATTCGTTTACTTCAGTCTTGTCTTCATCTGTCGTATGATTTCCGATCACTTGATCCACATTTGGCTTCGAATTCATACCATTTGTTGCAATACTTTGCGACCAATTATTGCAGTCTTTGCCACAACTGGTCACTTCCTCCACAGCGTCTACTTCCTGGACATCCATTTCCTCTACAGTTGTGTCCAACTTAATGGTCGATCGTTTAGTCCTTTTACTCACTCTTCTGGGAGTCGTATGCAATACATCTCTGGTCTTGAAAGCAGAGGAAACGCCTTTTCGACTGCTTTTGGTGGTCGACAGACACGGCTTCGGACTCAACAACGGTTTGGCCATTAGTGCGGCCGAAGAGCGCTTCCTATTGCTCGTCCGACGGGAAGGCGTCCGAAGAATAAGGTCTTCATTGAGATCACTGTTGGATCAGATGAGAGACAAACTATGAAATGATTGCAAGAAATTAATATTTATTGTGAACCGACTTCTGAGTCAAAGCCGCCATTTGTTTGGCCGACTCGAAGATGAAGTCCATTATATGGTTGTGACTCCCGAGCAGTCCATTCATCTCTTGGTTCACTTTATCACTGCTTCCGACAGTAATTCTGTAGAAATTGTCCTTTAGTTCCATTTCTTTACTCAAATCAATGCAAACAATGTATTGAATGACTAAATACTTAAATAAGTTTAGAAATAATAATAAAACTGATTAACAGATGAGAACACAAATGTGTGTATCGTTTGACTCAAATTGCGCCCAAAATCAAGTCAAACGAATGGAAAGTTCTGTTCAATAATAACGTCTATTATTAATCAAACATAAAGTGATAATTGAGTGAAAATACAGCATTAAAAATGTTGAAGCCTTCAGACAATTGCACGTTATTTATGGTTTAGTAATATTTTTCGTCACTTTTTATTGAATTTTAAAAATATTTACAAACAGTTTGTGAGAAATGCCTTCAATTGAATGCTTTGTTTGTTTTGATTGCAATTCAAATATAAATTAATATTATTTTTCTGTTTATAATAATTACAATCAATTCGAGTGATGAGGAGATCCACTGAATCGCCGGACAATAACCCGTCGATGGGTCGCATGACTTCGCCATCAGATCAATGGCAGACCAGAAGTGTTAGTCCGAGGAATATCGGCCACAACTATGGCGGACATCAGCCGATGGACAGTAATGTGCGCTCATTCGCGACCAACTCATCCCCGAATCAGAGGTTCTTCGGTCCGAATGACCGTCAGTTCGGACATCAAAACCCATCGACTTTTCAATCATTTCCATCCAATTCCGGCCAAGACTTCAATTACGACAACAATTATCCAAACCATGAGTCTTATGGTTCGCATCCACGGCCCACACCTTCGGCGCCCATGTATCCAATGCAGGCCAATACGAGTCGACCCGTATATACGCACCCAAACGATCCAGTTCTCAATCAAGTGGTCAATAGTATGAAAGACGAGGAATACAATCGACTGAAGACTATTGTCTTGAATCAGAGCCGCAGTACTAGTGCTCTAAAGCCTGATTCGCCGGAAAGCACTTCCGATGACTCGAAAAAGACAGAAATGCATCGATTGATAGAACAGATGAAGAGATTGACTGAAGAAGAGGAACAGAAGAGGAATACCCGAAGAGAGCTCGAAAGTAAGATAAACGCTTTGGACGAAGAGCTGAAGGCCTGGGAGAAGAAGATTAAACTGAGAGATGACATGAAGAAAATCAAAGCCGAACTCGAATCGGATGAACGAAAGATAGGAATTGTGAGAAAGGCTTTGATCGAAGCGATGGACAAATGCAATAAAAGACAACAATTGACCGCAAATGAGGGCAGAAGTGATTCCACGGATAAACCGGAAGAAAAGTCGACTAAAGGGGTCGTCGACTCGAATGTTAGCAAAACATCGCTGAAACGGCCGGTCAGTACGCCTTCAAAACCGACTCCAATACTAAAAAAAGTCCGAATAAATCCCGAAATGTGTCACTCGAGTGAAGACATGACCAGAGAATTGAATAAATCTTTGACCAAAACAATGCCCAAACCCACAGACAAGCATCCTGTCAGACGAACACCATTTACACCCAAAGCGAGCGCCACTTCTACCGGACCTCAATCGACAAAAACGTCAGCCATTAGTAGACATCGAACTCCGACATCCAATGCCACCACAAGTGGTGTCAAGACTTCGAGACCATTGAAGATGTCTTGTTCTCGAAGTAGAGCTCAAAATGAAGGCACAGAACAAACTCCAGAACCAATGCAAACAACAAAAGGAACGGAATCTCAGAAACCAATAGAAAGGCCGCAAACGGTTACGACGACTGAGAGTAATAAAAGCACTGACTCTTTGGACTCGACTGAAAGGCCGTCCTCTGATGTCGAGTCAGATACAGATGTCTTCGACGAGATTTCCAAATGTATTGCTTCTAAAATTGTTTCCGAACCGCCTTTAGTGCCTTCCAGTGTAAGCCCAGACCTGGGGTTGGCTTCAAAATCATCGCAAAGTTTGAATCCAACAGAAAGTGTCGAAAAAGTTTTGGAAACGACAGAAATGGAACAAAATAGGGATTCAAATGATAAAAGTGGGCGAGAATTGACACAAACGAGTGAACAGGAAGTCATTGATAGCATACAGAACCCAAAGGAAACAAATGACAAAACGAATTGTGCGGCCAATGAAGACAAAGTGATTGCAGTCATAGACATCGATAGCGATGACGAGAACTATGAGTCAGAACCACAACAAGTGATTCGAGTAAAGGAAGAAAATATTAGCGAAACGGACGACCCGTTCGAGACGGAACGCCAGCGGAAAGTGATCGAAACGGGCGATAATATGCTGTCAGAGCAGTCGGGGAATGCCTTGCATTTGAATCCGAGGTCATCGCACACGAGTACTGATAGTTCTGACAGATCTGAAGAATACAACACTTCAGGTGAGGAAAGTTGTAATACCAGTGCATTCAAAACGCCTTCAGCCCCGACAGCCACAACTCGAAAGCAACTGAAGTACACGTCTTTTGAAGCCATAGAATATGAGCCGACAGTTAACTACTCCATCAGTTCGTTCAAACCTGTCGCTGGTCCGAAGTCCAAGAGTCTGCATACCAGTGCTATTGCTATGAAAGCGTTTCAAAACTATTTGTTCGCCGCTTTTGCGGACAGTTCTGTTCGCCGGTTCCACATCGAGAACAAGTCAGATGTCGTCAAATTCGAAGGACACGAAAGCCTTGTCTTCTCTATGATTATAGTCAAGTGTCCGAAAAGCGCCGACACTTTTATTCTGTATACGGGAAGTAAAGACAAGAAAGTGCGCGCTTTTAATGCAATCTCTGGTCTATTACTCAATAGTATTGAACTGAAAGATGAAATACTGTGTCTTCACTACAATTGGTCGCATATTTTTGCTGGTCTTCAGAACGGAATGGTATGCAAAATAGCACCGATTCATGAGACCAGTGCTGAGACATCGGCTGACAGTTCAGGCAATGTTAAGGACTTTGTTGTAAACGCAGGCAAAAAGATTTTGGCAATAATTCCGGTCAAACCTGTGCTGAGTAATGGGGCTGACAGTGCCCTCGACTCAATCGAACCACTTATAGCCGTTTCTATCAATAAGATCAGAGTTGTGAACACAAGTGATTCGGCCAGAGGTGCCGACCCAATGCACTCAATATCTGTCGCATATTCTCAGCCCGTATTCGTCGAAACGTTTGGAAACTATTTATTCGTTTCACACAAAATACCGTCCGTTAAGACAGAAGAGAAGACCAAAGAGAAGACCAAAGAGAAGACCAAAGAGAAGATCAAAGAAGAAAAATCACGGCTTTTGGTCTTTGACTTACAGGCGGTCAGACATTACAAGTCTTTTTCCTTTTAATGCATTTATATGTTTATAAATCTTGTTATAGGACTGGAAAGCCATCCGTTCGATAGACGTGTTGGGACCCATCACTGGCTTAGCTCTGAATAAATCGGATTTAATTCTAATCTGTTATAACGGAAAGATTCAATGCATTGATTGCAACAAATTAGAGCTCAAATGGATTACATATAGCAGTAAAGTGTTGACAGGCGTTAAGATTGGGGACCGACTCGTCGTCGCCAACGAAAACGGACCGATCGATTGCATATATTTGGACCAACCGATGATTGACTGCCAGACCTGTGGAGTGACATTCGCGCGACAGAAGGACTTTAAAGAACACATTAAGTTAGAGCACACGATAGAGGATCCGTCGGCGCCGGAAGAGGGCCAACAATCGGCCCAATGAACAATCGATTTGTTTGGCAACCGTACCGTCATTTTAAACATTCTTCTAATCATTACTTCAAATGTTTTATAATTATATCTATTTTTTCGCCGATTTGTTCAAACATTGATTTTTTGTATTAATTAATAAAAACAATTATAATAATAGAAAATGTTATCGATTGGCAAAACCTAAGAGAGTAAGTGTGTCCTCAATTGGAGGTCACCTGAGAGTACTTCCCGTCTTTGATGTCCTTCTGTCGGTTGAGAAACCGGTCGGGACTCTTGTACTGACGCGGGTTTGTCATTATTGTCACCAATTTCTCCACCTTTTGGTCAAACAATCAGTCAATACAGTCATTGAGTTGTAGACAACACAAGAGAACAGATATAAGCCAATGAATGGCATTCCTATTCCTAGTGCTCTCCCAATGGTATACCTCTTCCTCCGTCAGCTCATCCGGGTACAATGAATCAATTTTTCCCCAGAAAAGTGCCTTATTTTCGAGTTCTTGCCACCAAATCATCGAAAAATAAGGGGGGGGGTCAGCCTCGAAAAAATTTCAGGGGGGGTTACCCTCACCTGTACCCTCCACACTGCCTATCTCTTCTATACACTGATAGTCAAAAGTAATGGCAAGTAAATCTTAATCAGAGAATCGATCCAAGTGCGACTGTAGCACTGTTAAGGCTGCTATATAACCAGCACATGCCTAGTATATAGCAGCCTCAACAGTGCTAGAGTGCTCACTTGAATCGATTCTCTGATTAAGATTTACTTGCCCTTACTTCTGACTCACGGTGTAGTTCCAATTGAGTGTATAATCTCTGTTTGATATGATTGAGTCTGGTGGTCCAAAGTTAAACTACAGTATATACCCCTCTTTATTAACAAGCTAAATCAGATTCTTTCAAGTGAAGAAGCTTCTCAAACAGCTTGGGTGGGGTGGGGGAGTGACAGGATGACCAATTTGTACTGTAATCGACATTTATGTCTAAGTCTGTGATAAAAAATAAACGAAATCAAAAGAAAAAAGTTTTATTTAAACAATCTATTTGTCAGAACATTTGAAAGGGCTATACATTTGAACGATAATAAATATTATTCACTCTATACGTGTCGTCATTAATCTTCAATTCATACTTATAGTCTGAATAGTGAATATCAACGTATTCTTTCACGTCTTTAGTTCTCAGGAATAATGTGTTTTGCAATCGAAAGAACAGAAATGAAATTATTTTATAAATTATTGATATTTGAAGCAAATAATCCATTGTTAGGACCATAAAGAAGTAGGACATTTTCTGGTCTAAACGATTGAGAACAATCGGATGCTCCACATCAAGTGCTTCGTACCAGTACTTCATAAAGCCTTCAAAACTGAACAAACACTTTGGCATAACTCCATTGATTCCTATTTTGTATTGAAATTTTAAATAATAATAAAGTTTAATCAATATTGATAGTAATCAATGATGTGCAAGGTAGTCATATTCAAGCTAGACAATATCTTATGGTAGTTCAGTTTGTACTTAAAAAATTTATTATTTTATTTAAACTAATTTTTAATATAATTTTTCAATCGTTTAAAGAACTAGTTTTCAAATACACTAAGTATAAGGGAATGTGTACTAACCCAGGAAAACGCCCTCGGTCAACTTCATGCCCATCTGAACCAGTTCGCACCATTCATCCAGATGCTTTTTATAGCACTGTTTGAAGCATATATCAAAATAAGCGACAGATTCTTCGTAATTATTCTGACAAATATTGAATGTGTCCTCAATTCCCATACAATAACCGATAACTTTCCAGAAATACATATATTCTTCAAACTCTTCTCTGTTTGTCGAATGAAAGCCACACTGTTTTGGTCTAATGCCTGAAAATTTTAAAATATACAAGCAATAAAAAAGTAATAATTAGAAACTCTACTGGGTAACAGACCTACTAGGCCAATGAGTGACCACTGAGTCATAGCCATATCAAACTGGTTGAGCCAAAGTCGGTCTTCTTGTGGATACTTCTCATTCATAAGTCTTGTGACAGACATATGACACGTCTGTCTGACTTGCATTAGAGACTTATGTGATTTGCTCTTCGGGTCGAACGGGTCGTCTTCGTACCACTTGAACACATGTATAGTCGTGGAGAGCACCCGAAGAAAAACCATATAAACAGTAGAGGACCGGCCGGTGGCCACAATCGGTATTATTACTTGTGGTAAATGTATTAGTAATATATTTCCGATAAAATGCGCTAAATTTAAACTATCAAACAGTGGAATAGAATATTAAAATCAATTTTATAATTAACCATGCTCAAGCATTCAACATACTTGGTCAAATATATTATTTCTATTAAAAATTGACTTATGGTTAGTTTATGTTCTCATTATTGGCTTAAATTATGTCTGAAGAGAAATTAAATTATGATCAATGTAAAATTTTTTTAAAAGTCTGGATCATTTTATTGCCAAATTGAAGGAGAGTTAACTTAATTTAGTTATAAATATAAAACTTTATTATTTGATTCTTACCTTAAAAAATATTTTTGTGCCATTTGTTGAGCTCTCTTATACCGGACCGGATCGTACCAATCGGGCGGATTAAGCAATGGATTCCTATCTTTCACAACACCCGGGGTTATCAGACCAGTTGTGGTCAAATCTTCCCATCGTTTCTCTAGCCTCTCAATGGTCTCCCTGTCCATTATGCTTGGTATTCAACGCACTGGTAGACTGAATCGGTTTAATAACTTTCACTTTCAAAATGTATTTCACAAAAACAAACTTTTCTTTTCGTTTCTGTTCATTAGATTTAAATATTTCCGTAAAAAACAAAAATTAAATTCAAAACAAAAAATAAATTATTGAAAAATAATTAATAACTTGTTTGACATTTAAATGAAAATATAAAAGAATTGAAATATAGTTTACAGAAAATAAAAGTCAGTTGAGAAAGTATCCAGTACTAACTAAATAATAAACTTAACTCGATATAAATGAAAGCAAAAAGTAATGTCAAATATGTTTACGAATTTTCAAGTTTGAAGTTTAGATAACTGTTAAGAAAAGGGAAAGTTTTATCTCTTAAGGTTAGGCCGTATTATATCAATAGTTATGTAAAACTAGTTTTCTTTTGAATAAACGAACAGAAAGTGTGTCAGACTCTGAATGAAAGCTATTCTGTGGCTGAGGACAAAAGTTCAGTTACTATACGATTTGTTTCAATCAAGTTTATGGTTCATCTGAATACTATTATACCGCACAGTAGTCTCAAGAGTAAACATATCATCAAAAGTCTTGAGACAATTGGTCTGAATGTCAAAGAAATTCTGTCTTATTCTCAAATATGTCATAATTCCTATATTTTTTCAGTCAATTCAATGGTTACACAAATAGATGAGATTTGAATAAACATTTTTCAAATAAAGTAAATAAAATTGAACTCCATTACCAAAATATGATCCTCATTGTCTTATTTATCAGACTTAACCCGAATAACCTTAATTAGAGTGCTATTATTGATAGCCTCTCACTCCTAACAATGCCTTTCTTTATACACTGAATGTGTGAATCATATTATAGCTTAAAAGTCATTGACATTTGAATTACAGAATACTGGCTGTCATTAAAATTGAAACTCAATGTTATAATTGATTGAATGATTGAATCATTTCTGGTCTGTAGACAAGTTGATCCAAAACTGTTTTTAAAAGATGTTTATTTGAAGGCATAAAAATTACAGACAATCCTAAACAACACTTTTTTCCCCAACACTTGAGTTGCAATCAAATTGCTCTCTCACTGACCTATTACTGCATCTAAGTTGCATCAGTGCCCTTATGCACGATTATCATTATATTCTTTGTAAAATATTTTTCTTGTTTTGTAAAACCTTTCGAACTTTGCTGTGAAAGTGAATTTGAAAATGTTTTCAATTTGATTGATGACCTCATTTGACCGATATATCAATGCAAATGTTGATCAATAAAAGTGAAACAAAAACAAAATTCTAACACATATTCTGAACTTTTTTCTCAGATTACATAAATCTATTCAAGTAACTAATTCAAGTGAAATTCCTATTATCCAGCAACAAATCTCAGGGTTAAAAATTAATTTAATTGATTTTAATTGAATCAGGTTAGTTTGTGTATATTGTCAATAGGCAAAAGTATAATGCAGTGCTGGCCGTAGATGATCCAGGGTAGTCGACCCCCTGGACAAAATCCGAGACGGATCCCCTGGAGCTTACGAGTCTGGCCGCCTCTGATATCTTGGTATCTTAGACTGATTTTATGCAAAATATTAAACTATTTATTAAATTATATTAATTTTTGATTTATTTATAAAATACTTTTCGTTTAAAATACAATTACATAACAATTATAGCAAAATATATCTGTTTTTATGCATAATTGTAAGACAAAATGCAATTATGAAAATAGATTTCAATCGTCTTCTCCCCTACGAACTTTATCGATCATATCTCTGAGCATTTTATTACAGAGAGCTGCGTATGGGTTCATCTGTGCCACCAATGCCTTCGCGAAATCATTTCCCAATTGAGCCGCACTTTTCATGTCTTCAATGCCTAATCAGAACAAAAATGAGCTTAAAATGTGTGGATTAGACTAAAATAGGCCAGGATTGTTCTGACTGGGATTGACATTATTTAATCTAGAACATTTCCTGATAGTTGTCTAGTTGTCTAATAGTTGCCAAAACTATCCAATCGTATCAAACCTTCACTCTGTTTGTTGTTCAACAGATAGATAAGTCCTCTTTGACAGTAGGCCTGTCGGGCGACCAGTCCTTTGCCACCACTCAGACTGATTGCATCGTTCAGATCATTGAATGCAACTATAAGTAAATGATTTTTCATTTGGATTATCAGTAAAGCTTAAAATAATAAACTGATCTGGGTCGCTTACGTTCCGTATTGCCTTGGATTCTGTGCACCTGAGCTCTATTGTTGTAACTGTTCAGCAAATCGTAGATCAAAAACATTTTTATCAATAATTTTCACAATTAATTCATTACTCAGACACAGACAGTTCGGTCAAAACCAGGTCAGTCTGATTCGCCACTCAAAAATCAGACTTAAAATCACCCGGAACTATTTTTGAGCGCTTTGACCCGCATATCTATTAATAATTGAACATGTACAGTCTCTAACCTTGATGCTCGTTTCGGTGCTATACCAACGGCTTGATTAAGCAATTGAAGTGATTTGTCGTAATTCTCAGCATTGGCTGCATTTACTGCTTCTATTTCCAGCTGTTTTGCCAATTGATACTCGGGTTCAGCACTTGACTCCACTCCTATTACAATTAGACGAATTAAATAACAGTCAAACTTAATGAACAGTCTGTTTACCATTACTGATATCATCGATGTCTCCATTCTCTACGTTAGTCGTCGGCAATAATGGATTGAAAATACTGTTTAAAATCAATTTGTCATTAGTTGTGGACATCTTTAACGCAAATACTTCTATGCATTTGATTGCGTAGTTTTGCGTTGATTTCAATCATTTTTATATTTTATTTTTACTCAAACATTATGTGACAAAACACGATGTGATCAGAATTATTGATCAGTTAAAAAACCTTGACAAGTTTTCCCAGAGTTTCACAAGCTCTCTCTCTCTCTCTCTCTCTCTCTCTCTCTCTCTCTCTCTCTCTCTCTCTCTCTCTCTCTCTCTCCAAATATATTTTTTAAATATTTGAAACTTATTTTTGCAATTTTTTTTGTATTCATTTCAGGTTTAATTGTATGAGGTCTCTAAAAGATATGCTGGATATTAGATATTTTTTGCATTTATAGCACAGGTAGGTATAGATTAATAGTAGAAAATACAGAATATTTAACAACTCTGTCAACAAATACTGTAAATATTCTAATGTTAACGATTGCAATATAAACGGGTGTTGCGGAAGGGCTAATGTCCAAATACTGCCCTGGTAGGCAAATTGCCCCGAGCCATTCGGTCGACTTTAGGTACTGCCTGACCCAATGTTTGTTTAAAAATGCTTTTTGACCGTCATTTTGATCCGTATCTTTTTAGTTATCGACCCGTTCCATTAAATATCACGATGTATTTTACAGAATCAGCTTTAGTACCATGTTCAATACCCGTCCCATCGACCCCTACCTCATGCATCCTTGTTATAAACTGATATTAAAATTATTGATCAAATAAACAAAAATTAATTAAATAAAAGTTATAATGAGTTACAGCTCTGAGGCTAACAGTATTGACATAAATAAAATTAAATTATTAAAGCAACCATGCTCACTTGTACTCTGCTCAGTTAAACTGTACCTCTCTTATTCTTAACATTTCTCTGATTGACTCATTAGCTTCACAGCTAAACTGGCTAGAAGGAATCTCATTGCTATTAATATCAAGGTAGATTTGTGCTTGCAGCTGTAAACCAAGCGGCTAAATGGTTGTAATCATATTCACAGAATCGTTGAATTTATTGCAAGAAAAGAGTGAAAATGTCAAACACTTTACTAAACATAAAGCACTTGTAATACTTGTAGGCGAATAGTCGTGTTATGAGGATTAGTCACTATTGCAGTCAAAGCTAAAGTGTTGTACAGCAGAGCAAACATTCACACTTACAGTTAAATGCAAACCAATCCCCCACTCTTGAATTTGGCGCAAAAAATACTACAAATATTCGAGTCAAGGTATGAATGTCATAGTCATTTGTAACC
>JAQIWA010003011.1:0-11516 GCA_034693305.1 Eueremaeus valkanovi | reverse complement strand
TCCCCTAAAAAAAATTATCTAAAAATTTCGAAATGACTTAAACTTTTATATTCCGGTAATTTTTAATATAAATATTTTATATAATATTAAATCATTTAAATCCAAAGAATTTATATTTCTTTATACGAATTCTCAAAGCATTAAAATATTTTAATATTTCTAATATTCTTCACTAACTTTCTTAACTCTGTCTTCAATTTGAAATAAAGAAAAAAGTTTTAATATTTTCTAAATATTTGAATACAATATTTCATTTGGACGAAGAAAACAATTCTTTGGATATTCTTATCGATCACATAAGGCATTGAAAAAATTAAGAAAAAAGTCTTAATTTTGCAAATACTGTATTGAATAATAAAATTATATATTGTTTACGATATGATAATTAAGTGGTTATAAGAATTTGGGTTAAATTCTTATATATCTATATTAAATGATTTAATAAATATTTAAACGCGATTTTGAAGATTGTTCTGTTTTATTGCCGGCAATAATAATCTAATAATTTTAGTGACTCTTCTTAACTCTAAACACTAAACGAGTGATAAAAAGCAGAATAAAGAGTAAGAATAATATACGAATAGAAACGCGCTTTTGGTTTATAAGCTAATGATAAGCATTAATATAATACTAATATTATATTATTGTTGAAAATAATCGCAAGAATTATATTATTTTATAGAACCACTAAAATAAAGGATACGTCTTATGCTCTCATAAACCGATAACTCCTTAGAAAAAAAATCTGAATTATCAGTGCAATAGTGACAGAAGATTTCTTCTATGATTCCTATTAGCAAACACTTACCGCACATGAAATTGTCGAACGAATCATAGATATAATGATAATATGGTATTCAGTAATAAAAATAATTATTATGTTTAGGCATTAGTTTCGTTAAACTTGAAAGGATTGGGAAACTGATAATCGATAATAGGTTTTTACTATTATTTTGCTTATTTGCCTAAATTCTTGTCTCTCCTGAAGATGAAAATTCTTTCTCTTCTTTTATATTCATGTTTACTAAGAATAAGATATAAGTCGAGTGAATAATATTTTTATTATAATTTTATTTAACTTCTTATCTCTTCTAATAATTGTTTATTTCATTCATTTGTTCTGATCTACAAATTAATAAAACTTTTGAGACTAAAGAAAAAAGGTTTTGAGTTCAATCGGTATAAGTTAAGGATATAATTGTTTTTATTATTTTTTCTTCTTTCTCTATTAGGTATATAACACAGCCTTTTCTTTTGTAGATAATATTTTTGGCTAAAATATGCTTAACTCATAAAATGCTTATATAATAGACATTCAAATACATATTGTAGTGTCAGTCAGATTAGGCAATAAAGAAACCATTGATTGAATTTAGCGATTATTTAAGATTCAGACCTACAGATAGAAAAGTTTAGTTACCATTACGTGAGAAAAATCTTTGATTTTTTCTATCGATAATTTACATAAAAAGCAAAACCATATCTTCAAAGGAATATATTTTTTTCTATGCATTTATGCTAAACATCAGAAGAAAATATCTTCGGTATGAATATGAATAAAGTGTTAACACTTTTAGCTAAAAAGGGAAAAAATATGAAATTCTGATTAATGAAAATTAAAAAAAAATCTCACGGAATGTATGCATAAATTTTTTTGGTCTAAAATCCAGTTTCGATCTGTTAATTGTTAATTACACTAAACGGATCAGTAATGAACTAAAGAATATATTTTCTACACAAATAGTTATTTCGGGTCTCTTTAGATGAGTTGATAAAATTGTCAAATATTTCTGATTTTATTCAGTCTTTTTGGCTATAATTCGCTTAAATTTTATTTTAAAGAATTAAGTGTCAAATTGTGCAGAATTCAAGTGTGACGGACATACTGTGCAATAATTATCGGCAAAACAGTGCACTTACTGTGAAAATAATTATCGGCTTAAATATACATCTATTTAGCAATTTTTTAAAACCCAGACAAACCTATCCAAGCCTTCAGGATCTGAAGCTTACAACTAATGAAAATATATTTAAATCTAAAGAATACATAATATATTAGACTTTTATTTCTATTAAATAATAATTTTAACGACGAATGAATTGTTTTTACATAACTATATGTAAAAATACCGTATTCTCACACAATCAGCTCCATTATAATGTAAATTGCAATCATAAGTAATGAGGGTAAGTTACTTCAAAATAGTCTCAATATTGTGCATAAATACGTCATATAAATGTCATAAAAATTAGACTTTCTCATTTGAAGCGTTCGTGCGACAGACACATTAATATTTAAGCAAGAAAGAATCATCCACACTTTTATCGGCATGCAGCTGATAGCGTGTAATAAGTGTATATTCATTTGAGTTCAAAGTCTCGAACGAAGGATAGATTTATTTTTTAGTGAACAGAAAAAAGTATTTTATGATTAATGAATTTAGTTTTCAAACTTAACTGAATTTTTATTTTTATTGTAATAGAGCTAAGATTTGTTGTTTGAATGTAGAGTTGGCTATCATTAGTGCCATAGGATTTGAGGACTTTGGAGAGGAGGAGGTGTTATGTCTTCACATAAATAGTTGCGATTAAAAAGATTTTCTTTAAATTTATTGAAGTTATTGAATAACTCTATCGATAATCAAATTCTATCAGAAAAATAAGGAGTAATAGAATGGAAACAAATAAGAAAAACAATTCAAATGCTATCAAAAATCATATAAATCTTATTAAATATATAAATAAATTGATTATTTTTCTCTACTTTTTCTATAATTATAATAAATTTTCGTCCAATTTATTAAAGTTTTGGACACTTTATTAAATGAATTCTTCATTAAATTTTAGAGAGAATTATAATTAATTCATTAAATTTAATATAATTTCCAGCGAATAGTTAAGTAATTTATTTAATTAATGTCTGGATATATATAATAACTATAGCGAAGAGAATGAAAAAAAAGAAAAGTTAGAAAAAAAATTGTTTAACAAGTTATTCGCGTAAAACTAGTTATTAATGTTTGCTTAATGACTGTCATCATTCAAATATAATATTATATAAAATTATTTAATTGAACTCTAAATTATTATTATTATAAAAACAACTTTAAAATCATTTTTCTCGCATTTGTTTTTAGATGTTTTGTATATTTGTGTTTAAAATAAAATATTTAATTTTTATTCATAACAATTCATTCATCCGTTCAGTAAATAAATGTTTAAATTTAAAGAAATTATTTAAATATTAATTATTTTGAGTCAATAAATAAAATAAATTAATAATTAATAACAGAGATAGCGAAGGGGGTATTGTATGCAAAAGAAGTATCCCCAAGTTAAGTCTATGGAATTTAATACTATCCCATCAAGGAAAATTACTCTTATGTTAAGTGTTTGGAGACTAATGCTATTCTATGAATATGATTACCATGCTAACTCTATGAGCAAATGCTATCTTATGAAAGAGTCTGGCAAATCTATATTCTCTTTTGAATGTGGAGTCAATAAAATAATGTCTGATATGATCGGCAATTATGATATACTGTATTCAATGATTGAGAGAGTGTGTATGAGAGAGAGATTGAATTATTGAATAACTTTATTTCAATTATTATTTTTATATCTAAATCCAAATCTATTGCATCGGTTGATCTTAATCTCAGAATAATTAGTATTAATTCGGAAACTTCTCATTAAAGACATTCAGAGCATAAATATTGATAATTAGTTAGAGATTTAGAATTTTTTTCCATTTCATAAGAGATGAAGAGATGATGTGTTGATAACTAATACTCTGACTGACTGACTAACAGCGCAGAAAAAATAGCGAATGAAAAAAGGTTTTGAGATTTTAATCTCTATTTTATTTGATAAGAATGTTTGAGAGAGTGAGAGCTGAGCAGAGAATCTGAACTAACAATTAATATCTGCAAAAGGATTCCCACAGATTAAAGAGTAGTCGTCAGATAGAAGAGGGGCTCAGAGAGCATAAGAGGGTTAGGGCTAAGAAGAAAGTAAAGACTGGTTTATCTTAAGGCTAGAAATATTTGTACATTTAATATAAAAGTTTAAACTTTAAACTGAAATACTGGTGTCATATAATCATTACTGCATTCCAATCAGACAATTGACTTTTGAAGTGTACGCACAAACCGTTTATATCGTATTTAATATTTCTTCATTCAATCCTTAATCTGCTATTCAATCATTAAGACTACACTTCGATTCACTCATTCATTTTCAAACAAATATGAGTTTGACTTTTGTTTTGTTCTTTGAAGTTAGAGAACTGTCTTAAGACAAAAGTATGGCTCGAGTTAGTGGAGCAGCAAAACAGGGCATATGTAGACATATTTCGGATAATATTCCGATAAAACACCAATTCTTTGCAATAATGATAAATATCTTCATTGCTTTGAATTAATATTCTATTGTTTTTCACTCAATTGTTCTAATTGTTTGATATTTATGATGAACTCTATACAAAAAATTAGGCAAAACTATAGTTCAAATTGTTTTCTAATCAAATGTGTAGAGAAAATATTGAAAGAATTTATTCACATATTATTATTTGACTTATATTTATGAAAAATAACTGAAAATACCAGTAGTTATTCAAATGAATTATAGGTATTATTATATTCAGGATATGTTCTTAATATACAGAAGATTTGATTTTGTTTTTATACCGAAAGACATCGAAAACTAATTATATTTTTATAAACTCTTTATCAGACATAGACTCAAACTTAAAAAGAGAGTTGTTTTCTGATAGGGAGTCAACAAAAATATTGTGTTCCGATCAGTATTTTCCGTCAAATCCGATAAATAATGTTTATTTGAGGAAAACATAATTTTATCCGAACGTATCGAATGTCAACAAATCAGATATACTCCTGGTCTCTGACTTTCTAAGAATGAAATCGAGAATGAATTTTAACTCGGGTTTTATTATAAAAAAGACTGCCAAGCTCATGTTCATGTATTCAGCCCCAAACTGTTTGAATTCTGAAGATGTGCAAGTTCCAAAAATCTTGACAGTGAGATACCTAAAAAAGCTCACAATTTTGGTTATTGATCGACAAAATACCAATTGATTGGGATCTCATGGCTATTCTCCCCCCTTGCACATCACTAATCATAACTATTTTGAGAGCTTTACTAAACAAGAATTATTGATCTACTGTATAGATTTGCTTGATCATTTGGTTAATGATGGAGCATTGGTCACTTTTTAATCAGTGAAGCAAATAAAGGACCGAAAGAATTGCTCGCCGCTCCACAACCAACCTTGGCAATATTTAGGTTTTTACAGGTATATTTCAGGCATAAGGCTATTATACACGTATTAATATAATTACTTTCTATTTGTATTAAACAGTATTATATTTATATCACTTCCAAAGGTTTTTGATATTAGAGTATAATAATTAGACCAATCAATGCAAGTCATATCAAATGATTGCATTCAATCGTAAAATTTTAAAATATTTTCACTAATTATTTAGTAATAATAAAACTAAAGACGAAAATTATAATAATTAAAACCGAAATCTTTGGAAACATTATATTGGAATTGAATTTAATGAACGAAAATGTCTAGAATTCTGATATTCTCTAAACCATAGGGTTCTAGAAATAGTTTTTTGATCGGAAATGATGACATTGATGAGTGTCATTTATGATAAGTACACTTAGGTAAAATATGAAAATTCACATAGTTCATTCATAATAGTCTAAACTTTAGACTCTAAAGGTTTTGATATTCTTCTTGACTGAACTTGATCAGAATTTTTTAATTAAAGAAATAGCTTATTCTCTTCGGTAACCTTTCACCATATAATTTGACCTGGTTTATTTGAGTACTGAATGAGCAGAAACATGTCTATAAGATGTTAATAATCTATTCATTTAGAGTTAATTCTTTATTGACTGCCTTCTAAAGAGCCAAAAGGAACTCTATGCTCTAAACTACCTGTGCTCAAGCATAATCTATAAGTATTAATATAAGAATATTAATATAAATGCTTTTACGAGTCATTCACGTAAATCGTTGGTCGGATTGATTAGAGGATATGTTTCGTAAGATATTTAATACTATATTTACGCATAAGGATGAGCTATATTTAACTCTTCCTCAAACGTGTGGGTATTATATTTGGTATTATATTATATTATATTATATTTTAGACACTTTTTTAATCGAATTAAGAGTTATTTTATCCTCTATTTGCGTAAGCAATCTTCCTTTCTCCAATTTCTGTTAAGATTTTATAAATACTTCAATTGAATGAAAATGTTATATAATTTGTGAAAAATATTAAGAAAAAATTAAATTTTCTTAAATCTAATAAGTTTTCACAAAAATGATATTTCATTTGAATTCAAATATTCGTTATATAATTGGAAATAATTTCAAATTGAAATCCAGGAAAAAAATGTTGAATTGTATGCATTGTTTGATATATTTGTGAATAGGATATGAAAGACAATTAGTTTGAAACAAAGACATTAAGTTATTTGTTTAATACATATTCTATTGTCTGTAAGTGTTATGTAATATAAGACCTGAGGAATAATTTTTCTCTTCTTTTCTGCTTTAAAAGTCTGTATAAATAATAAGTTTATTAACTTATTAGTGCGAATCCTCGAACTGATAATCAGATCTGATTCTGCAGTAAAACTATAATTCAAAGTCAAAATATAATTAACTAATTTTCTTAAAAACTAAATACTGAAGAAAAACTAAAATAACAGACATTAATAACAAGTATTTTGTGACTTTCAAACTCGCGATTATCTCTCGACTTATATTAAATAGAAAACAATTTTAGTTTTCGATAAAAAAGTTGACATTTTTTACTGAAAACTATTCATGAATTGTTAAAATATTTAAATACAACACAATTATTATAATTTGTTTAATCATTTTATGCTATCATTGATTGGAAAATTCTATTCATTATTTAAAGAAAATAAATAGTCCTGTATAAATTATAGAGTACTCGACTTTTAAATACTATATAAATTGTATATTTTTTTTGACAGAAATAAACGATCGAAAAGTTTTTTCTTTTTTTTTAAATAAGTAAAGATAGTTAGAGACCGAGAAAATACATATAAATGTATAATAAGAAGAGTAGAGAGAAGTGATTCTCGACTTCCTATTTAGTATAAAAATATTTTCAGCCATAAAAAGTACAGCAAAAATAGCTGCAAAAAAAGTATAGTAATATGTTGTGCGATAAGCCGGCAACTGATGCGCACAGAATCGCTTTTGCGAGCATTAAAATTCAAATCTTTTCTTATCCGAGTCTACAATACTCAGTAATGACCCGACAAACTAGTGATAAGCTCTCTCTTCTAGAAATTGATGACTTATGAATATTAGGCACCGACACATTGTGACACACATCTCAGCCATCACCAGCATCACCCATATATCTACCTATTTTACTTGCTTTGCAAACTGTGCTCTCCGTTCACCAGTTTATCCAACTGTAAAGTGTGTGCTCTGAAGGAAAGGAGAAGATATCTAAACATACAAATAAAGTACAACTTATTCTATTCGGTTCCCAAACTCAGTACAGAATATATACTTTTGGTATAATATACTAATATTTGATGTCATATATACTGTAAAAAATCGTACAAAACTTAAGTTAAAAATGGCATTTGATTGCAATGGTTTCCTTTATTGTATGACTTTATCTCTGTTACAAAATTTACTCAATTTGTTGTCAATGATGATGATGATGATGACTACCCATTCCTATTGCCTCTCCCTTCTACTGTACTGTAGCCGCTGTGCTCTACCAGCTCTCTCCCCATCCACACTATTATTCAATACTAACACATAGTATAGTCAAAAATATTCAGTTTTTATGTAATCGACTAATAATTTGCTGCAATGGATAACTCACTTGTCAGTGCAATAATAATAAGCCCAAAGCTAACCATTGAATTAAAGGGTCTGCGAAATGCAGACTCTTATGCGTAAACTCTATCTCTATGTTCAAGAGCTAAGATGGAGGAAAAGTTGTCTTCGCTTTAAATCTTATCTCTCGGTTATAGTTATGGCAATAAATGTGTTATTACCTGAAATTTTATTTCGTACTCAAAAAATTGTTTCATATTTTCTACACTACACTACAAATGTATCTCTACTGGTCTTGTAATGCATTCAAACCGACTCTCTGACAGAATTTTATGAAAGAGGATATATCGGAGTCGATTCCAGACAAGAATGTCGTGGATAACCCATAGTGAGTGAGAGGCAAACGAACACATTATACACATTATATTTGATTATTATTGCGATCAAAAAACTTAAGGCTCAGATTGAAAGCCAAACTTTATTAGCTATAAGTTTGAGATTTTTTTGATTATCCAACGAAAAAGTTATTAAGATTAGAGCCAAAGACTTGAGAGTATATACAGTATAATACTGTAGTTTACTTATACGGAAAGGTATAATAAGATATTTTATATGAAGGTAAATAAGCAATAAGTTATAATTATTTCAGTACATACTGCCTGTCGAGTGCTTTCTGCAAAACTCATTTTTTCTGATGTGCCGACAGAACGCATGGATTTGACTTAAATGTTCATAATTTAAAGGTCGCATCCCTTTCGAGAAACACATAAAAATATACTTCCAATGGGTTTCCATTGAGTGCTCTTTCATAGCCTTGTCTTATCTAAGACACAATCAATACATTCAATACAAACACTTTTTTCAATTTATTATGAAATTAAAGATAAAAAATCAGATTTTATTTCTTTAAACTTAATATAATATTAGATAAACAATAAAATATATGATTTATTTTGAGCGAAGGCTATCTTTGGAATATAATTCACATTTTAATCCCGACTCAATTTGAAAAGATGTCATTATATCTGATCGATTGATATCATATCTAAATTCTTTATTTCGATAAAAGATAATAATTTTAAATTAATTTTTTTATTTATTTTTATTCAATTTATTTAGAGTTTTGTCACAAATATGACATAAAAATTCAATTTTTTTTATCTAAAAATAAAATAATTGCAAACAATTGTCATAAAAAACGAAGGATTTGTATGAAAAGGTTAGGAAGTTCTTACACTTTGTATGGAAATGCTGTATATTTTATACAAAATATATTTTTGATTATTAGTGCAATTGTGTCGCAACTTTTAACATATATTGACGGTCATATTGCGCAATACTTACATACTAGAGGTGTGTTGCATATATTTTAATGCTTTCAATCAGTTCTCATAAGACTATATAATTAGCAAAATCTTTGTCTGAATTTCTATTTTCAATTTAATATTTATTATTGTAATGACTTTAATCATAATTTAATTCATTAATTGTATGTCTTATTGAGATTACAGTAATGCAATCAATGCGGGATTTTATTGATTACATAAAGCGCTCAGACCTCTAGTATATAAGTATTGCGCAATATGACCGTCAATATATGTTAAAAGTCGCAACAAAGAATAGCTTATAATATGAGAAGATTTTGTAAAATGTTTTATCAGTTACTTCGTGTGGAAACTCATAGAGGAATAGAAATTCTTTACATTATTTATATAATTATCAATATTTGATCTTTTATTGCAATTAAAGAAAGTTTTTGGAAACCTATTAACAAATTATCAGTTCTTAAGTGAGAATATTATGAAATACTATTTCTATAGACTTTAGTTCTGTTCTGAAAAATTACAAATCATTTCAAACAATTCCTAAATGTCTTCCGGATTATATCGAATTCTTGTTCTCAACTCAACTCAATTAAATTATCTCAGATTTCGTGTAAACTTGAATTATCGATGCAATTAAAAATAATTGTCTGCAAAATCTTTCAAATTATTTCTTACATTAATAATCAGAGATTTAAACTGAATTGAGATTTGCGGCCAAACAAAAGAGTTTAACATTTATTGTCAAATGAATTATTTTTCAAACTTTTGACAATACAGTACAATGTCTTCAATTCTGTCAGACATCTGAATGAAGAGAACGATTGAATCAATTGATTATTCTTGCGATCAGTTATTGTTATTTATAAATAACTTTAAAGAATTCAAATTCAGAGATGAAAAAGTTCGAACTGGTTTAGTTAGTGTAAGGTAAGGTGAGCTGGCCAATTTGCCACTCTGCAGTATGTCTATTATTCAGCTCTGCATCCCTGGTCTTATATACAGAATGTAAAAGAATATAATTCAGAACAAATCACTGGTAATAATCACTCGAAGCAAGAATTTTATTGTCAACACAAATAAGTCTATTAGACAGAGACAGAGCATATCATATCATATTTGATAACTTGTATTACTTCTTATACCAGTATTAATGACCTCATAAACAATGACAATATTGTTTGACCGGTAAATCTCAGAGCTTTTGCTTCAATTCAGAGCTAATATATTATATGAAAGTTCGCGAAACACAACTGACTATTGTTTGTCAACTAATATAACAATAATTTTCATAAATTATCCGATTTTCAAATACTTGTGATTCTATGAGAAGACTAAGAGCTTATAAAATTAAAATAAGTTTTTTTGGATCAAATCTGTTCTTTAGCTCAATTGAAAGACTATTCAAATAATATTATATTCAAATGAGTGAATATAAGAATCAGTTCCGCATTACTTGATATTTGATCCCTTAAACGATCTTATATTAGAATTAGATAAGAAATTATTCATATTTCAGTTCAGAGGGCATAGGATTGAATGTCTCAGCACTGATGAGTTAAGTTAGAAACTTATAAGTTTGAAAATCTGATGCAAACGGGTCTACAAATCCAGAAATTCAATAGTAGTTACAGTTATAGTCTGACAAACAATATATCTCTAACTTCTCATATGTTTGCGTCAACTTTGATATCTAATTGATTAAACAGTATTTCCTATTTATAAATAACTTTAGACTAAATATAGTTAACACCGATTTAGGCCAATCGGGTTATATTCTACTCCTTTTAAATAATATTTTGCTTATAATAAGAATTGGTATTTATTTTTATATTTTAAGGCTTTCTTTGTAAACCAACTTTAGTTGAAATTAATTATTAATTACTATAATATAAATAATAATAATATCGAAACTCATTCATTACATACTTTTTATTTGAATAAAATTAAGGACAAAATTAACTTAAAAAACAGAAAAAATGTAATAAATTAAATGATTTGTATTTCGGTTCAATTGTTCACTGTATGCATACAAAGGAGTCTAATGTGTTGTGTTTGTTATTGTTTAAGTTAGGGATGTGCAAGGTCGGCCGAGTCAGGGAGGTATGGGGTGGGGGTAAAATGGCTGATTTTTGGCTAAAACCCAGGGGGTATTTTGAAAAACAAGATGGCCGCCACAATGGCCGAAAAATGGCGTTTAAAGTCGAAAATTTCCGATTTTGACCGAATTTCGACCAATTCTGGCTTAATTTAGCACAATTTAGCATTAATTTACTTAAATTAAGCTTAATTTAGTTGAATTTAAGCTAAATTTAGCC